>OZJO01003804.1:0-11362 GCA_900406225.1 Acrobeloides nanus | reverse complement strand
ATTTTTGGGTACTATTTCGGAACAGCGGATCAAAATCATGAAAATGAAATTTATTAAAATAAATTTTTCTAAAAATATCACTACGGGTAATTTTAGGGAGGGAATCCAGAAAAAGCATTTTCTAAGCGCCAAAACGTCATTACAGGGTGAGCCAAAAAAACCGTACTTTTGCGTTTTAAATTAAATTGAACTTTTGCGTTTTGGTGAAAATTTTTCAAAAATCACCTATAAGGGGTATTTTCATGCGAGAAATCGATTGCACGCATCGAAAATCCTTGAAAACGCTTCCCAGACCGTAAAATTGTCGTATTTTTAAGTCTCAACATTGGGTATTATTCCGAAAATTGTTTATTTCATAGTTTGGGATGCGTTTTCAAGGTTTTTCGATGCGCGCAATCAATTTCTCGTATGTAAATATCCAGTATAGGTGATTTTTGGAAAAAATTTTCGCCAAAAAACGCAAAAGTACGGTTTTTTGGCTCATCCTGTACTGGGTTTATACACTAGTTTTATGTCAAAGTATGCCTTTTCTGACGTAGGATGACGTTTTGGCGCTTAAAAATGCTTTTTTCGTAGTCCCCGTCTAAAATTACCCCTAGAGTTATTTTTTAGAATTTAAAAAATTTCATTTCCATGGTTTGGACCGCTGTTCCGAAATGGTACCAATTGTTGTACTCAATAACTTGTTCATTTAAATGATTACCTTTTCCACCACTATGCATCATTAAAAGTGCTCGATTGAGTTGTTCTTGTTGAGCTGAAACAGTTTGCAAGGTTTGTTCGACACTGTCCATAATAAACTTGGTAGAATTTTGCAACTCATTAATCTGGAAATTTTCTCAAATTAAAAATTTTGGAACTAGTATCGATGGATAACCCACTGAACGTGAAATTTTTCGGACAAAATTTTTTTCATCATCTAGAATGGATCCCTCTAGGGGTATTTTTATGCGGGGAATCCGAATATCACATTTTCGAGATCTGAAAATCTTTCCCCGAATCAAGAAAAGGCTATTTATATGACGTATGGCATGTGATTCTTGTTAAAAATGTGGCCCTAAATAGCCTTTTCTTGATTCGGGGAAAGATTTTCAGGTCTAGGAAATGTGAAAGTCGGATTCTCCGCATAAAATTACCCCTACAGGGGTCAATTCCAGATGATGAAAAAAAATTGTTTTTCGAAAAATTTCATGTTCAGTGGGTTACCTAATCATACTAAAATTTTACCAACCTGAGTTTGAAGGTTTTGCATTTGTTCATCAGCCGGATCTGGCACACCGAAGAAACGAGGCAGAACCCAAGATCGAACTAGTTTATATGCCATATAACTCACGCCTCCAATCATAACTACAGACTGAGTGAAAGTCACAAGTTTATTTTGAGGTGAGACTGGATGATTGACCACGACTGCATTTGGAGAAGATGAAGCGGCTACCTTCAAAACGAAAATTGAGTGAAAATAACATAAAAAGTTACTTCAACAGGTGAGATACTAGCCAATGCTTCATCGATTTCTGCAGAAGTGACTCCCTTATCGAATAGAAATTGTTTTTGTTCTTGAAAAGGTGTCGAGCGAACTTTTGGATTCGTGAAAAATTTTCGAGCTGCTTCAACCATTTCTGGTCGATTACTTACAGCATGAGTGATTGTACTGCTTGACGGGCCATCATTTTGTGATTCACTCATGGCTAACTATCCTTTAAAAATTTTTGAGCTATTGTGGATCAGGGGGTCAACCGCGGGGTCAAAAATCGAAAAACATTTTTCTAAAATTTTTTAAGATGACATATTTGGGGGTAATTTTAGGCGAAAAATTGATTGCGCACATTTCCGAAGCGTGAAAACCTTTGTTTCACCCTTAAAAATTGAAAATACGTATTTTTAAATGTGAAAATATGGGTAAAAAATACGTATTTTTCAATTTTTAAGGATGAAACAAAGGTTTTCACGCCTAGGGAATGCGCGCAATCGATTTTTCGCATAAAATTACCCCTAAATATGTCATTTAAAAAATATTTTTGACCCTCGGGTGACCCCCCTGATCCACAATAGCTCCAAACGTTTTATTTGTTTTAAAATACAATCGCGATTAATACTTAAAAAATAATTAGGCTACATAAACCGTAAAAAAACATCACAACACCGTATAAAATAATTTAGATAGTTTCTATAAGCATACATGAACAAGGGAATGGATATATCCATCCTCTTTTCGTCGTTTGAGGTTGGAAAAATAGAAAAAAATAAGGGGACCGGGCCCAAATTTTCACTAAAAATTACAAAAATCGCAATTTTTCATAAAAATTTTTCGAAAAATTCGTTAAAAATCGAAAAATTTCACCCAAATTCAAATTTCAAGTTTTAACGAATTTTTCAAATTTCCCAATTTTCCACAAAAAAGTCTCAATTTTGACACTTTTTTCACCAAAAATCATCATTTTTTCAACAAAAATTTTCATTTTCTTATATATAAACGTATAACCTTGTTCAAAATTTTAGAAAATTTCGAAAAAAACATAAGGAGGCCCTTATGTTCTAGACCCTTTCGTAATTGGCCAAAATTATCCATCCCCATTTTGTTCATGTATGTCAATAAGACTGCCAAAAAACTTTGTCGTATATTTTTAAACGTAAAAAAATTGACAATACTTAACGCATAACCTAATATAAAATCTATAATCTATCGAGGGCACATGGCATGACGTCCTCCATCAACAGGTATGCTCGCCCCAGTGATAAACGAAGCGGCATCAGAGGCCACAAAGGCAATTGCTTGAGCAACTTCTTCAACCGTTCCTGCCCGTCCGAGTGCATGCGTGTTTTTGCTGTTATCGAGAAAGGCTTTGTAGGCAGTTTCGTCCATTCCAGATCTTAGATGCAGGTTTGTGACAGTGACTCCAGGGCTGAAAAAAAGTACACATGCATATATATACGACTACGAAAATCGTAGTTAATTTATTTTTGACTATTCTTCTTCATGTGCTCGATTTGGGAAACAAAAAAATGTTATTGATCATATGTTCAGAAAAAACGTGTTCGTTTAATCGATTAGACAACATTTGGTAATAAAAGAAAACAAAATGTTCGTACTTTACAGAATTGACACGAACTCCATGTGGAGCCAACTCCAATGCCGTGCATCTTGTCAATTGATCGACACCAGCTTTTGAAATATTGTAAGCCAGAACGCCAGGAAACTATAAAATGTGGATCAAAAATGGAATCAAGTACATACGTGGGCAAGGGAGGGGGCACAATCCCCCTCAAAATTAAGTACCAAATTCGCATTTTTCGGGCGACCCTACATCTCACCCAAACTACAACTCGGCCAAACGACATCTCGTCCAAACTACACTACAACTCGGCCAAAATACTCCTCTCATCGAATAGAATCGATTGGTATAAGCGAGAAGTATTTTGGCCGAGTTGTAGTTTGGGCGAGTTGTCGTTTGACCGAGCTGATTTTGGACGAGATGTAGGGTCGCCTTTTTTCGAGCGAAGCTCGAAAAATTTGAGATTTTTATATGAAAAATGCAAAATGGGTCATCAAAAAAAGCATAATATGATTATGGAATCAGTTTTTCATCTTTCGGATCCAATTGAGCTAGAACTTGAGCATAGGCCGATGAATCAGTAAGGCGTAAATTTTCTTGGTGTCGTTTTTCCTGCACTCCAACAAGCGACTCGATATCCTTTGATAAAGTTCCAGTAAGATCTTCTTTTAAAGCTTGCATTTTATTGGACTTTCGTGGAGTTTTCTTTGGTGTTTGACTNCACTCCAACAAGCGACTCGATATCCTTTGATAAAGTTCCAGTAAGATCTTCTTTTAAAGCTTGCATTTTATTGGACTTTCGTGGAGTTTTCTTTGGTGTTTGACTTGATGTAACCATTCTTGCTTGTGTATCATCTCTTGCGGTACGCATAAAACCCATATGGTTCATCCACTTCCATTTTTTATCTTGAGTGTTTTCAGAACCACTTAGCAAATTTTCCTTATTCAGGTGACGGTAGAATTCTTGTTTCAGCGAGTTCTAGATGGCAGCAGAATTCAACAAGTTTCTTTCGGTTGTTTCGAATCCTTCCTGAGCATACATGGGCAGATCCAGGTTTTTCACCTGGGGGGGGGGAGAGTGATGGGTCAGGGTTGGGGTTGTGGGGGGGGGGCGTAGAATGTGGGTCAGAAGGCCGACAAACTGAGGAAATAGTCGAAAAGTAGGCTGTTTGGAGCAGCATATTTATTTTTTGAAAAAAAGAATATTTTTTAAATTTGTCAATATTTTTTTTGGTCGTCAACTTTTCAACCCCATCGGGAGATGGACCAAATGAGGGTTGTGGGTTTTTTGAAAATTCCACCTGGGGTGCTGCCCATGTATGTTCCTGCGTTAGTTCATGCTTGATTCATCAAAATTCTATGGCTTTCATGGTTATTCTTCGCATAAGCCGAGTTGTTTCGATCCCATATTCCAGTGCGTATGTGGACTTTATTTANGGGGTGCTGCCCATGTATGTTCCTGCGTTAGTTCATGCTTGATTCATCAAAATTCTATGGCTTTCATGGTTATTCTTCGCATAAGCCGAGTTGTTTCGATCCCATATTCCAGTGCGTATGTGGACTTTATTTAATAACGCCTCGATAAGATCATCTTCTATATCTTTTAAACAATGTAATTTGGTCTCTTTCTTTTACTTATTTTTAGCTTAAGGTCTGTTTACGAGATAATTCGCCAAAAATCATATTCAAATCACGAAAATCGTCAAAAAATTCGTATTTTTATATACCAAACTCGCGAAAATTCGATTTTTCATAGACCCAATTCGCAAAAATGCGAAATGAGTAATAGACACAAGTCGCATTTTTGGTAACTGATCCCATCCCTTGCCCCACGTATGGTCAAATACAAGATTATACACACCGAACGAATCCCATTCACGCTAGAAACATTGACAATGTTGCCTTTCGTCTTGATTAATAATGGTGCTGCTAAAGCGGTCAATTGATAAAGTGCCCGAAGGTTGATATTCATTACTCGATCATATTGTTCCAAATTGGAATCAAGTATAGTGCCGCGTTCTAGAATCCCGGCATTGTTGACCTAAAAATTTGCATATTGATTTTTGAAAATGACTAGAAAGCTCTAGATCCTACCAAAATATCCAATTTATTATCAAACTTGTTCTTGAGCACAGTAAAAATCGAATTCACATCTTCCTCCTTCGCTAAATCTGCCGTTACAACATGGATCTGATTTTTCTTCTCTTTTGTCGCATTTGTTTTCGTCAATTCTTGAACAAGTTCATCCAACTTTTCAGCATTTCTTCCTGTCAATAATAAAGATGCATCTAAGCTATTGAACAACACGGCAGTGCTTCTACCAATTCCAGAAGAGGCACCTAAAAATTTAAGTAAAGTCAAAAAGAACCAAATATCTACCTGTTATAATAGCGGTTTTTCCTGCCAATGAAAAAATTTTCGACATTATTCAAAATGATCTAAAACCAATCAATTTGATTTTTAAGACAATTAAAAGAGCGAAAAAACTAATGATTTGATAAAAGAAACTCAATTTTTTGTCCTGATAACATTATTCTTGGGCAAAAGTTTCAAAAAATACTTATGCAAATTTTTAAAGGGGGAACCATTTATATACCGAAATCGCGTATTTCGTTAAAATGTAATAAATCGATCAAAATTTGACATGCATATAGGTAAAATTTTGCGAGGAATCCAATGGGGATGTTATTTTTCCACAATTCTCTATCCTAGAAGTCGAAAAATTGAATTTTAAGTGTTTTTCCATGTTGAAAAAATCGAAAAAGAAGTTCTTTATAAAATTGGTTATTGAAACGATTGATCAATACTAGAAATTTAAACATTTTCATGAGATTGGATGAAAAATTGATTTTTTTTCAAATTTCGTTTTATGTCGAAATCGAAATTTGGTGTCGAAATCCAAAATTTCGAAATCGTAATTTCGTGGCGTCACTAGTTTCTATAAAAAGTTATGACCAAAAGAATTCTCTCAATGTCTCCTAACTTGCCAGATCGGCGCCAACCCTATTTCCCATAAGGCAATACGCAAAATACTCAACATTTATATATAAAAATTGATGGATTCAAACTTTTCTTGCTTTGACACACACGATAAAAATTTATGAACCTTTCACGTGAGTCCATTAAAACCAAACGCGATTCTATCGCAAAATTAGTGAAAAGAATTTTTATCATACACACTATGAAAACACAATACTAGCGAAAACTATTTTGATAACAGAAAACCATTTATAAATTACGAATATCAAAACGAAGGTTTAAAATGAAAATAGAAATAGAGGGCCACCCAACTAACATGTACAAAGAAGGGAGTCGCTTCATGTTTCGAAAATCGAAAACGTGTTGACTTTTCAAAAATTGACAGGTTTTTCAATTAAATGGGGGGGGGGTGCAGATCGAGGCCCGGTATTGGTCAGAAAAAAATTTAAAAAAAGACTTTCTAGGGGTAATTTTATGCGGGACAACCATTTTCAAAAAAAACCGAAAAGTCGAAAAAACCAACCGAATGGTTAGAAAACCGATAAAAAACCGAAACAGAATGTAATAAAAATGACCGAAACCGAATCATTTTTATCGGTTTTCCCCACTCTAGTGGCGGCTATGGTGGAAATGTAACACATACAAAAAACTAACCTTGTGTATCGGCAATAGGGCTAATACACATTTGACCTCAAAAAATTACACATTTTACCTTATTTTTTGTCGATTGCCATTTTACGTTGACCTGTGGTCAAATGTGTAATTTTGAGAAAGGTCAAATGTGTATTAGCCGGCAATAGAATAGTAAAAAATTTCCACTAATGCAATAATGTAACGCAGCCAGCAATTTTTCTTTGCTTGACAATCAGTGTTTTCTTTTTCTCAAAAGTTTACTTTACTTTCTGAAACTTTTGAAATGTTTCTCAATGTTTGTTTCAGAAACATTGCAATGTTTCGGAAACAAAAGAAACATTGCAATGTTTCAGAAACATTAAAGGGGGGGGGGTAAAATTGTGTACGTTGAAGGCCAAAAAAAAATCTGTTTTTGAATTTTTGCAAACAATGACCCTACTACCCCTAATTTTATGCGAAAAATCGATTGCGCGCATTCCCGAAGCTTGAAAATGCTTCCCTGACCCTGAATCAGGGAAATAAGGGTGTGTATTGAAGCGAAAATATGAAAATTTTAGATTTCTCTTCTAAAAACCGACTTTTTATTGTTAATTGCCAATTTTAAAAAATGAAAGAAACTTTTAGAAACAAACATTATTTCTCAAAATGTTTACTTTCTAAACATTGCAATGTTTCTGAAACATTGAGAAACATTGCAATGTTTCGGAAACATTAAAAGAAATATTGCAATGTTTCAGAAACATTGCAATGTTTCTCAATGTTTCAGAAACATTGCAATGTTTAGAAAGTAAACATTTTGAGAAACTTTGGAGAGAAAAAGAAAACACTGTTGACAATGCATGGCTTCTATTTGTAGTCATGCATTGTCAAGCAAGGAGGGAATCACCATTGTCAAGCAAGGAAGGAATCACGGCTCTATTGCAGTTTAGGGGTCCTTTCAACTTTTAGGGGTCCAATTAATTGTTTAAGGGTCCGAACAACTTTTAAGGGTCCAATGTTTGTAAAATGTAATATTATACAGTAAAACCTCGATTTAGCGCTCCCCCCTAAAACTCGATTTAGCGCTCCCCCCTTTCATTTTCATAATACAAACTACAAAATTGTGTTGCAGTGGCGAAGTCATCAGCCATTACAACACAATGGAGCCGGGTTCGACTCCCAGCTCAGTCAAAAAGTTTTTGCTTAAAAAATTTTTTTCGATTTTTTTAAATTGAATAAAAAGTTGTCGAATTTAATTTAAAGCTGTTTATTGAAACAATTTATTGTCTTTTTATAATTCTAATTTTCATTATGCTATTGTGACCTTAGGCTGCAAGTCAAAAGATCACAATAGGATGACACCCCGGCTGCGCCGGGGATTTGTGGATTTTTTGTTGAAAAATGGAAATTTTTTTGTTAAATTAAACTGTTTTTAGCAATATGAAACAAAATTGTAAGCGAAAATCTATTTCCTTTGAAGAGAAGAAGAAAATCCTTGATGATTCTGATAGGCTTAGATAGGACTTATCCCCCTAAAAATAATCACGAAAAAAATTGCTTCAGGTGGGAGTTGAACCTGAGCCTTCTCCATAGGAAGCGAGAGCAAAACCACTGAGCCAAGCAGCACATTTACGAAATGCCTTTTAAAATATAAAGCTTTTAAAATTTTTTGTAGTTTGTATGATGAAATCTTAAATTATGATACAGTGAAACCTCGATTTAGCGCTCCCCCCGAAAAGGGTTTCACTGTATTTAAAAAATCAATATAAACTACACAAATAGAAATTAACCATAAAACGGTAAGACTTGACTTTTGGTCACAATAGAATGCACCTCCTCAAGTGACCCAAAAAAGAATTGGTTCCACGAACAATCTTCGTTCGAGACCGATCTTGAACGAAGCTAAGCTTAGGTTTCTTACTTAGGCTTAGACTTAACCTAACAAGGGAACCACAAGTTCTGCCACAAAAATTTTTCACTGAAACCAAGCGTAAACGATAGAGGGCAACTCAAAACGGTATAATATGTCAAAATTATAGTCCCATAGGCCGTTTTCATCAGAAAAAAATAATTTAAAAAATTTTTAAAATTAAAAATGATGCAAAAACAAAAATGCTCTGACGAGATTCGAACCCAGGTCGTTTTACTGCAAAGAATAAAACACATCCACTGCACCATTGCTACTTGTTTTAAAACCGAAACAAACTTTTGATACATAAAAAGTAGTTTTTTGTAAAAAATGTTTTTAAAGTCCATTTTCAGCGCCAATGGGAAAAAAGTCGCACAATAGTGCAGTGGATGTGTTTTATTCTTTCGAGTAAAACGACTTGGGTTCGAATCTCGTCTGCGCATTTTTGTTTTTGCATCATTTTTAATTTAAAAAATTTTTTTAAATTATTTTTTTCCGATGAAAACAGCCTATGGGACCATAATTTTGACATATTATACCGTTTTGAGTTGCCCTCTATCGTTTACGCTTGGTTTCGGTGAATAATTTTTGTGGCAGAACTTGTGGTTCCCTTGTAAGCCTAGGATTAGGCAGTCTAAGTCTAGATCTAAGCTTAAGTCTAGGCCTAAGCCTACAATATACACAAAATTTGATCGGATCCTTAAACTATTACTTGGACCCCTAAAAGTTGATTGGACCCCTAAACTGCAATAGAGCCGGAATCACCAAGTATGCAAAAGAATAATGTTATTGCAAAAAATTATTTTTCTTGTTTTTCACTCGACTTTGGTTTAACAAAAAAATCTTTGTGCTTTCTATTGGGTTGTTCCAAAGGTTTTTACACTTCACTTTTCACTTTTTTCAATTGAAAAAAGTGTAAAGTTAAAAATGTAAAGTGAAAAGTGTAAAAACTTTTGGAACAATCCAATACGCTAGAAAAGTTCAAAATTGAAGAGTCAAACTCTGCACTTTTGGGAAAAAAGTGAAGAGTAAAGTAAAAAATGCAAAGTCAAAGAGTGCACTTTGCGTTCCAAAAAGCGTTTTCATGCTCTGGGAATGCGAAATTCGGATTCCCCGCATAAAATTACCCCTAAAGAGATCATTTCTCGTGAAAAAAGTTTTAAAAAATTTTTCGAAAAAATTCACGTGACACTTCAACTATACTAGTTCCAAAAATTCTTATCATGTACTTCTCTAATGCATTCACCTTTAACCTTCAATTTAAAAATGCGGGATAGAACAATTTGCCAAAAATACACAACGATTATTTTTCCTTCAAAATTCTGCTGAGTTAACATATGCATTTGTTTAATTGTTTGCGATAACATTCATACATTTGTTTATTTTGACATAAAAACTTATTTCATAACCCTTTTTTTAGTAGAAAAATGTCATCTCCTACACCACAAGTTGGTTATCCAACACCAAACAACGAATATTCTGTAACTACTCACAACGATCCGGTATTTCGAATTGTTTTTTCGTATAAAATTGAAAATTTTTTAAGCCATTGCCGTATGTTTCTCCATTTCCGGGTGGAATTTTTCCTGGGCGAGCTATACTTATTCGAGGTTTTATTCCAGAATCTGCAAAAGGACATAAATTTCAGATCGATCTTTGTTGTGGGCTACTTGTTCAAGGTAATTCTTGCTCGTGACTTCATAATCTATTGGGTTGATCCAGAAGTTCTCGGACTTCACTTTCCACTTCTCATCTTCGAAGATGAGAAGTGAAAAGTGAAGTCCGAGAATTTTTGGGTCAACCCAATAGTGGTAGAATACCAGGCCCACTAATCCGGAGGTCCGGTTTTGATTTCCGGTGGAGTCACATTCGGTACTTATGCAGAATTCCCCCCCCCCCTCAAGCTGAAAAAAGGTTTTAGTTTATGATTAGGGTTAGGCCTAAGCCCATGGCATAAGTCTAAGCCTAAACCAAAGCCTAATCCTAAGCATATGCATAAATTTATGCAGAATTCTCCCCCCCCCCCCTTCTCTAGGAGGGGGATAGTGCAGAAGTACTGTCACATTCCCTTGCCTCGGCATAGCACTAGAGTTGTCGAGATCGAGGTTTTTGAATTACTATCCAAAAAATCGAGATCAAAAATTTACCATGATCTCCTCTCCACGTTTTTTTCCAAAAAGTTTTCAAAATTTTGGGCAAAAACATAAGAGGTTGACTAAGGTGATTTTTTCAAAAATCACCTTGGTCTCCCCTTGTGTTGTTTCGCGCTGATAGGCGCGAAAAAAATTTTTATATTGAAAATCCTTGAGGTAAGTAAAAAACCATAAAAATTTTTGTAAATGCTTGTTTCTAATCTAAAAATGATCAGAAAATTACAATTTTTGTATTAAAAAATGTCTAATTTGGCACTTTTTTTGAAAAATGAAAAATTTAGGACAATTCGGGTGAAATCTACGTAAAAACCATCGCCTCAGGCGAAAATTTTTTTTCTTACTTCCCATAATATTGTTGGTAATGGCGTTTGGGGTTGAGCACTCTCTCTTATGAGGGAGCATGGCTTTTTTGCTTGTTTATTCTCATCCCAAAGTTTTTAATGATAGAATTAAAATTATAACAAAACCTTTTCTAGGTGATCATTGTGATGATAAAGCATTTCATTTCAATCCAAGATTCAATGTTGGCTCTTCACTGTAAGTGCAAATTTTCTGACAACTTTTATTTTCCATATTTTTAAGGTTTAAATCTGGTGATAACGATATCGTGCTGAACTCGTTGATCGGGAATAAATGGGGCGCGGAAAATCGATATC
>OZJO01003802.1:0-22294 GCA_900406225.1 Acrobeloides nanus | reverse complement strand
CTTCGGGAATGCGCGCAATCGATTTTTCGCCTAGAAATTACCCTAAAAAGTCGATTTTTAGAAGAAAATCGGAAAAATTTTTTCGATTTTTCGAGAATAAGCTATAAATGTTACGTCCCCTTTAAGGAAATTCCGACCCTTATAACTTTTTATTCTATAGACGAATTCAATTTTTTCTTTTTCCTTTTTGTTTTTCAGACTTTCCACGATCGTTTCAACAGGATAGATTTTTGATTCTAAGTTTTTCGATTTTTGGTTTGATGTGCATTATCTAGCTCGAGATAGCATTAAACAATATTAAATGTGAAGTATACTGCATGCTTTATTGAGAATAATGAAAAATAAAAAATTTACCACATTTTACTGACTCTTCTAACTACAGATCGCCGAGGACAGCCTTTTACCCAAAATTTCATGAATATGTTTTGACTCAAAATTATTTTTAGACATTATTAAGACATAAATAAGTCCCAAAACCCATTTATAATGCGAACCGTGGCACCAATCATGCCTTTTTGAGAGACCGCATAACGATACTAGGCGGTCCCTTGAATATGGCTAAAATTTGTCTTAAAATAATTTTTTTGTAATTTTCTGCATTATTATGGCCTAAAAATGTAAAATAAATAATTTTAAACGTTTATCATATTTTCCTGACTATCCTAACTAGGGACCGCCTTTTACCCAAAATGGACCGCCCGATGCGCTAAATCGATTTCTCTCATAAAATAACCCTTAGAACGATGATTTTAGAAGAAAAGTCCAAAATTTATATATTTCGCTTCAATATACACATCTATTTCTCTGAATCAGGATCAGAGAAGCATTTTCACGCTTCGGGAATACGCGCAATCGATTTTTCGCCTAGAAATTACCCTAAAAAGTCGATTTTTAGAAGAAAATCGGAAAAAATTTTTCGCGTTGAAACGCAGTTCTACCCTGATTTTCAGAGTCAAACTTAATTTTTCACGCTTCGAAAATGCGCGCAATCGATTTTTCGCCTAGAAATTACCCCAAGAAGTCGGTTTTTATAAGAAAATTGGAAAATTTTTTTTTCGATTTTTCGAGAATGGGCCGTAAATGTTACGCTCCCTTTAAAATAATTTTTTTGTAATTTTCTGCATTATTATTACCTAAAAATAGAAAATAAGCAATTTTAAACATTTTCTGGCTCTTCTAACTAGGGACCGCCAGAGACCGCCTTTTACCGAAATGGATCGCCTTTTACTCAAAATGGACCGCCTTTTACCGTAAAATGGACCGCCTTTTACCCAAAATGGACCACCTTTTACCGAAAATGGACCGCCTTTTACCCAAAATGACGGCAGGGACCGCCTTTTACCCAAAATTTTATGGCCGAAATCTGGCTTAAAAATGACTTTTTAGGCATTATTAAGGCCTAGCAATCTATTTTAAACTCGAACCGCACCTATCTGATGACTCTATTGAGGGACCGCCATTGAAGGGACCGCCTTTTACCCGGACCCAAAATTTTAGGTAAAAAATGACAATTTTGGCAAAAATTCGAAAAATTTCTTAAACGTAGTGCGCAGGCAATCAACATTTTAAATTCCCGCCTGAGCAGGTTTTCGTTTCGATACACAGAAAATTGACGGTTTTGCTTATAAATTTTAAAAATTACAATGTTTAATCTAAAAAGAAAAGCGGAATGAGGTTTTTAGATGGTTAGTTCTATACATGTAATAAGGGGATAATCTCACCCACCATTCACCCATCGTGAATTTTTAAAATTTTGCAAAAAAAATCATAAGGGGCGAGGTACTTTTGACAAAAATTTGAAATAAAATTCATTTATCCAACCAATTTGGCGAAAAACATCATAAAAATCATCCTGGATGATCCTCTTTGGGCCCTATTCAATTCCTCTGTAAATGTAAAGGTGGTCCCTCCAAAAACAAAAAAAATAAAAATTCTGGACACGCCTCTGAATATTACATGTGTAAAATTAAGAAATTTACCAAAAAATATTTAAATCTAGCTCCAAAGAAATGCGGCTTTTTAGGATCATAATTCTTTAAAAACTTTTTCATATTTTCATAAATCATATATGTATCGTCATCAGCCTAAAAGTGTTGTACAGAACTCGACACTTAAAAAAACTGTGCCATAAGTTTTGGGAACTTTGGCAAGCACCTGACAGTAAAAGACCGTTCATTAGCGTATCAATTTAAAAAGATATTTAAAATATTATAATTACATTAATGATAGAAATCCGGTTCGGGTTGGAGCTTTTCAGTGCGGGCCACCAAAGTTCGGGTTATATCAGTGGCGTACGCAAGGGGGCCGGGTCCATGGTTTTTTCTAAGGATTTCCTTATGTTTTGGCCGGCTGAAGAGAGATCAAAAAATTATAAACTCACCCGAGCAGTCGGGTTATAAGATTTTTTTGATATCCTGAAATCAAAAATCTCTTCCGCAAAAATTTTAAGACAATGCTTGTTTTCAAGCTGAAAATGTTTAAAAATGGTATTTTTAATTTAAAAAATGGAAAAATTTAGTAATTTTTTGGTAAAAAATTATTTTAGAGACCATTGCTTGTATGAAAATATAGCAAATTGTTTAATAGAATTTTATGTTCCGGATCTGGTTAGGCTTCGATCACCTTGAATTTGGGTCGAGTTGGAGGTCCGAGTCAAAATTTTGGGATTTTTAAGCGAAAATTCTCGGGGTCAACCCGACCCAGCGGCTTCGGGTCGATTTTCTATCATTAATGTACATATTTTATATTGTCAATGCCTTAAAATTTTTCAACGCTACCTTATAATACCAATCAAATTTTGTCGAAATATTGTTATAAATATATTTCCAAGCAAGAATTGATTTTTTATAAGCGCTAAGTTTGCTATTATTAGCACTATACCATAATGGATAATATTTGATTGATGTATCATTGACGTATAATATAGACTCAGTAAAAAAAGTCTTTTTTAAAAATTTTATATGCATTTGAATGATAGGTTTCATGTTTAAAGGGGGAGGGAGACATATACCGAAATCAACAAACTTCAAGTGTACACACAAAACTCTATTTAATTGATGCGTTTACGTTAGTTTTATCGAGTTTTAAACATTTTTGAAAAATGAAGCGAAATATTGTTAGTTATTATCAATTTAAAAAAACTCCTCATAAAATAGGCTGTCTGGCTCATTTATGAAAAATGGAGCATTTTTTGTTTTACAGTAAATTCTAAATCGTTATCGTTGTCGCGATAATCGCGTTTGAGTTGGCAATTTTTCAAATTTGTTTGTCGCGGCAAAAACCCTGAATCAGAGTTTTTGCCGCGAAAAATAAATTTGAAAAATCGCCAACTTCAAACGCGATTATCTCGACAAAAATTCAGAATTTACTGTAAAAACAAAAATGTTTTATTTTTCATGAATGAGCCAAGCAGCCTATTTTATGAGGAGTTTTTTTAAATTGATAAGAACTAAGCTATCAAATTCGTAGTAAACTAAATTCTGGCAGTAACTTTGTGAGTTTAGCATGAAACATGATAATTTTGGCATAAAACTGTTCAGCAGAAACGATTTTACAATTCTGAAATCAAAATTTGATTGAAAATAAGCGAAAAAAAGAGAAATACTGCAAAAAACACGAAAATATCATATAAAATCATCATTTACACTAGGCCAAATCACGATATTTCACTTCATTTTTCAAAAATTTTTAAAACTCGATAAAACTAACGTAAACGCATCAATTAAATAGAGTTTTAAGTGTACAGGGTGTTTTAGATGAAATGTACCTATTTTATTTTGACATAACTTTTTCGGGAAAATGATTTTAAATTTTCGACTTTTGGAAAATAACGAGCTAATTTGTACATTTTATGCATGTTTCTTTGTTTTTGAAAATCTTGACTTTGGGCATTGAAACAAAAATTTGCTATTTTTTCCTGAAGGAATTTTAAAAAAATTCTTGCGCCAATAGTTTCAGCGACCCCAAAAACGGTAGTGTACCAATTTTCGTGAAAAACATATTCTTGGTTTTCGAATAAAAAAATTTTATTGAAGAGCTGGGGTTCGAACCAGCGACATTCTGGCTCATGCACATTGTGGTATATGCGAGCTTACATACACTACAACGTGCATGAGCCCGAACGTTGCTGGTTCGAACCCCAGCCCTGCAATAGAGTTTTTTTACTCGAAAACCAAGTATATGCTTTTCACGAAAATTGGTACACTACCGTTTTTGGGACCGCTGAATCAATTGGCGCAAGAATTTTTTTAAAATTTCTTCAGGAAAAAATAACAAATTTTCGTTTCAATGCCCAAAGTCAAGATTTTCAAAAACAAAGAAACATGCATAAAATGGACAAATTAGCTCTTTATTTTCCAAAAGTCGAAAATTCAAAATCATTTTCCAGAAAAAGTTATGTCAAAATAAAATAGGTACATTTCATCTAAAACACCCTGTACACTTGAAATTTGTTGATTTCAGTATATAAATGTTTCCTCCTTTGAAAAGCATAAAAATATTATTTAACTTTTTTTATTTTCATAATTCCTGAGTTTTTTATAATATTTTAATCTTAAAGTCCATATAAAAATTTATTGGCATTATAAAAGACTTTTTGTACTAGCCCCTATATGATAATCTGTAAAGAAGATGCTTTCTTCGCATCGTTTCGGCCAAGTTTTATGGGTAACATTAATCTAAAAACGGCTAGACGTATGAATATTATCATAAATGGATAGCATAGCTGACAATGAATCGAATGAGCTCCCTACTTATTCATATTA
Organism: Acrobeloides nanus; assembly: GCA_900406225.1. NCBI lineage: Eukaryota > Metazoa > Nematoda > Chromadorea > Rhabditida > Cephalobidae > Acrobeloides > Acrobeloides nanus. The sequence goes on along the minus strand of OZJO01003802.1, from coordinate 17,531 downwards.
GATCCAAGAATCGAATATTTCAGTCACAACGCCGAAATAATACTTGTTTTTTATGCATTTTATGAAGAACCGGGGGACCGAGAGCTAACAGAGGGGAGAGGATAAGAATAGGAGTATTCTGCCCTGATCTCATCTGCCTTTCTCTGCCTTGCTCTACTCTACTCTGCTTTGATCTACCCTGGTCGATCCTATCCTAATCTACCCTACACTGCTCTACCATGCTTTCCTCTGCCCGGCTCTACATATCCCTATCCTGCACGGCGCGCGAAAGTTTTCAAAAAATTGGATCACGTTGAAATTTTCATATCAAAGTACGAAAACAGCCATTTTGCACGACTAGATCGCGGGTGCAACTCCCATCTAAGTCTAAATTTTGATTTGACCATATAAGAGGTAATTTTTGACACTGAACACAATGATGCTGTTATTTTTTTGTAAAAAGTTTTAGAAACGCATGAAAAATCATCTTTTCCTATACGAAGAACCTTGTTCATTAAAAACGGAGTATATCAGTCAATTTTTTGATCCCAGCTAAATATAACTGTATTGAGGTATGCTCTTTCAAATGACATAATTTTTTTCGAAAAAAGTTAAGCGCAAGAGAGCACCAGCCTATACAAGAGTTATTACTCTATTGAATTGATTTTCTGAATAAGTATGGATCCAACAAAATAGTTTATGTTCATTTTCGTAAATCAATTTCTTTAATAAAAAGTGTCCACAATTGTAACAAATTAAATAAAATATGAAAATTACAATTCCAATTAAAAAAAATCGTCTCAAATAAAGAGGTAATACCATCCTAAAATTCTCAAGGATCAACAACATTAAACACTTGATAACTTTATGATTTTGTTCAAAACTTTTGAAAATTTTTTTCATAAAATGAACCATTCTTTAAAATATACACACAATTTGCATATTTGAGAGCAAGAACAAATAAGTATGGATAAAAATGCTGTAAAGCAATATGCGAAGATCGATTACCAAAAATTTCTGCATAATTGAATTTATATCTAGCATCGATAAGAGATTTATTGAGTGTTCATTGATCAAAGCTTTTAATATATCTCTGAAAAAAGATGTTTTAAAAAGATAACTTTCAACTAGAAAAAATGACCATTTTTCAAAAAAAATTGTCCAAAATTTACTATTTGTATGACAAAATTCTTAATTTTTTTGAGCATTTTCAGCAATAAAACATGCGTTTTTCGAGAAAAATTCGGAGCGAAAAAATTACAATGGGGGACACTTATGTTTTGACATTTTTTTGGAGGAAAATCGCGTAAAAATATAAGTGGAATCAAGGTAAATTTTTGAAAAATTCTTTGAATCCGATTTCCAAAAAATTTTCCAAAATTTTTGCCTTACTACGGCCCTGCAAGCATGATTAGTTGATTTTTTTAAATTAAAAAAAAACAACTTAGAGAATCATTATTTTTGTGCGTAAATACCGGAAATTTTAAAATTTGTTGAAAACAATGACTAATATGGTGTTTTTGTAACTGTTTTGAAATTGACCAAAAATATGTTTATCGGGTAGTCCATGGTGTGAGCTGCAAAACCCTGCCATTAAAAAAAGTCGCTCGAGTTAGGCTGAGGAGATAAGCTCATTTTAAGCCAGGTATCCAAAAAAATATATTTTGCGAGATTTCCGGTATGTGACTCTTCTTTCTTCCAGCAGAAGTCATTGTGGCCTTGGCCGCCCCCCACTCCCTTTACCACCAACCCCAGTGGAGGGAGTTGGGGTGGGGGGAGGGCGGCCAAGCCGAAAGAAAGAAGAGCCAATATCCGAAAATCTCGCAAAATATATTTTCTTTAAACGCTGCTCTATCATCGGTCTAGACCCGATAATCGAATTTTTCTGCCTTGCCGGTACCCTATACGACGCACGAAAGCACAGATATACTCAACTAGAAATTCCAGCTCTCGAAAAAGAAGAAATTACTAAAGAACAAGAGCAGATGAACATTACTAATAAGCGTCTTATTTAATGGCTCAATAAATTATATTTTTTACTGTAAGCTGATACATATCGTTTTAATGATTAAAACGGTCTAGAAAGTTGCGCCGCGCGACGCTCTAGCTTTTTAGAGAAAGCCTATAATTATCACAAATTTTTTATGTATATTTAACTATCAATTTATTAAAACAAAATTTTCATATTTTTTACAGTTTTTAGTCTCTTTAAAATTCAAATGTTTCCATAAAACAAAATTTTTATCAATGTTTTATCCCCCCATCCTTTAAGTTCAATTGATTCTTCAATTTTTTCAATGTCTTTATTAATTTGTTTAACCCTCCAACGACTACGCAAAAAATTAAAAAATTCATATGTCAGCCATTTTAAAGATTTTTTCATGGGGTCTTTTTTATTAATGGACCCATATGATAAATATTATTTTCGTGGGATGAATTTTATAGCAGGATCTTCTAAAAAATGATTCAGGGAAGGAGTCGGTGTATTGAAGCGAAAATCAAACATTTTCAGATATTTATGAGAAAACCGTCGATTCTTAGGTTTTTCTAGACGGAGAATCGATTGCGCGCACTCCCGAAGCATGAAAACGCTTCCTTGATCCTGATTCAAGGGATCGGTGTATTGAAGCGAAAATCAAACATTTTCGGATATTTATGAGAAAACCGTCGATTCTTAGGTTTTTCTAGACGGAGAATCGATTGCGCGCACTTCCGAAGCATGAAAACGCTTCCTTCATCTGTTTTCGTGGAAATGTCGATTTTCCAACAATTTTTATTCACCAGACTTCGGCTTTTCTAAACTCGATTTTTCATCTCGATTTGCTTATTGTATTGCATTTGGATGCTGATTTTTTTGTCTTGTAAACGAACATAATATAACAACCTTTTTAAGCTTAAATTATGCTTGAAAACGAAGAAATGTTAGATAACGAAGAAGAAGAAGATTTTCCAGAACGTGATGAGGACGAAGAAGAAGTCGTAAAAAAACCTATTTATGCATTAGTCGAAATCTCGGAAATTGAAAAATTGCTTCAGAGATGTCCAGATTGTGGAAGATTGCCTGGGAGTCGTTCAACTGGCCAACCAAGGAAAATCAAATGGGTCAAAAATGGTATTAGACGCTTTCTTTCATAAAAATATCGAACATTTAGGTACCAGCTTGACTGCTATTTTTAATTGCAATTGCGATAAAAATAAGAAGAATCACGTGAAACGCTGGGCATCCCAAGCAATTATACCAGGTACTCAAGTTCATGGTCTCAGATCTTAAAGTCATAGCTTCAGGTACTAAATCTCGTTCCGGTAATCTATCCATTGTCGCTGCCAGTCATCTTTCTGGAATAACATTTGTAAAGCTTGATTCCATGTTTAAAGCCGCTTCGATATCCATGATGTCCAAGAGTAGCTTCTTCAGCCTATCTCATATGTACGTCTGGCCAACGATTGAAGATGCCTATTACAGACAGCAATCGGATATATATCGAAACATGCCAAATCCAGCTAATATAGCAATCGACGGTAATTACGATAGCCCGGGGTTTTCGGCCGAACTATGCGCTGTCGCGGCGATCGAAGAAAGTACACACCAAGTTATTGACTTCTCTGTCGTGCACAAAAGCGAGGTTGAGAATGTGAGCAACCGCATGGAACTCGAAGGAGTAAAGAAGCTTCTCCCAGCCGTCGAATCAAATGTTAGAATTGGAAATATCACACTTGACAAACACCCCCAAGTGGTTTCGTTTCTCAAAAACCACAACTACGATTATGGATTCGACCCATGGCATCGACTAAAAGGAATCAAAAAAGAATTGAAGAAGTTGATCAGAAGTCTGGAGGATGAAGAAAAGAATAACATGAAGGAATTAGCAAGGAGATTTATCGTGCATGTCTATAAGGCTATAGAATTCTCAAATGGTGACGTGAACTTATGCAAGGAGCTTGTGTTCGCATTCTTCTTACACGTGCAAGGAATTCACGAATGGCCCTCCAGAAAATTTGCCGAGCTTATTCCTGTAGCCCCGAATACCGACGTTTGCAAAAGATTTCAAGATGAAAAGTTTTCGCTAATTCTTCAATGTCCACATGTGGCTAACCCGAATATTCCTGATTCTAGGCACGAACTAACGAGGCCGAACTCAAAACCATATCAGATGCTGTTGGCTTTGGTGGCTAAAACCACATTTATGAACGATTTGGACAAGATGCGACACGGAAATAATACTTCTTTTGTGGAAAGCTTTTGGTCAAAATGCATTAGATACCGACCTAAAATGCTGTATTTTCCCAAAATTGGATTTTTGAGAAGAACAATGCTCGCGGCGATAGACTTCAATGAGATGAGACAAGCGGAATTGCGTGGCGATAGAAGAATTTCTGAAATTTATGAATGCTTTTCTAAGTCCAAAGGCGAGAAAGTCACCAAAGTAAAGAAGAGTCCAATTAGTGATGAATGGAAGATAAATATTGTAAAAGAAGTAATAGAGCGAAAAAGGATTCAAGGCCCTGGTGATCCTGTACATGATGGTCATGATGGTCAAGAAGAAAGCGATGAAGAATTGGATCTTGTTTGTGATAGGCTTGACGATCTATTGTATTTTAGTGATAGTGAGACAGATGATGTTGAATTTTGAAAATAAAATGTATTTGAAATAAATAAAATCCTTATATAATCACCAAAGAGGTTCATATTACCTGTATTTCTATTTCTCGACTTGGTATTGTCGCTTCAGTACACCGATTCCTTGAATCAGGGTCAAGGAAGCGTTTTCATGCTTCGGAAGTGCGCGCAATCGATTCTCCGTCTAGAAAAACCTAAGAATCGACGGTTTTCTCATAAATATCCGAAAATGTTTGATTTTCGCTTCAATACACCGATCCCTTGAATCAGGGTCAAGGAAGCGTTTTCATGCTTCGGGAGTGCGCGCAATCGATTCTCCGTCTAGAAAAACCTATGAATCGACGGTTTTCTCATAAATATCTGAAAATGTTTGATTTTCGCTTCAATACACCGACTCCTTCCCTGAATCAGGGTCAAGGAAGCGTATTCAAGGTTCGGGAATGCGCGCAATCAATTCTTCGCATGAAATTACCCCCAGAAATATGATTTTGAGGGAGAAATTTCAAAATTTTTCGATTTTCGCTTCAATACACANCTTCAATACACACATCTATTTCCCTGAATCAGGGTCAAGGAAGCATTTTCACGCTTCGGGAATGCGCGCAATCGATTTTTCGCATGATTTTAGGCCTATATAGGCTGTTTTGGCAAAAAAAATTTTTTTCACCGAGAATGACCTATTATCTGCACCCCCCCTTTAAATAAAAATATCACTTTTCAGGAAAGGGGTTGGGGTATTGAAGCGAAAATAAAAAAATCGGTTTTTTACCGAGAAAATGTCATTCTAGGGTAATTTTAGGTAGGGAATCGATTGCGCGCATTCCCGAACCCTGAAAATGCATGCCTGACCCTGATTCAGGGAAGAGTTGGGTATTGAAGCGAAAATCAAAGAAATTCTGGTTTTATTCGAAAAAAAGATGTTTCTAGTGTAATTTTTTATGATAAATCTTTGATTTTCGCTCCAATACTCCGACCTTTCCCTGAATCAGGGTTAGGCATGCATTTTCATGGCTCGGAAATACGGCGCAATTGATTCCCCTAGAAACGACGTTTTCTCGGTAAAAAAATCGAATTTTTTTGTTTTCGCTTCAATACCCCAACCCCTTCCCTGTATCAGGGTCAGGCATGCATTTTCAGGGTTCGGGAATGCGCGCAATCAATTCCCCGCCTAAAATTACTTCAGGATGACATTTTCTCGGTAAACAATCGAATTTTTTTTGTTTTCGCTTCAATATCCCAACCCTTTTAAACTACTTTTTCTGTTAAAATTCGCATATTTGGTAGCGATCGGTACTACCGGTACTACTTTTACTAATTGCCAAAGGAGAAATTAGTAAAAATAGTACCGGTACTACTTTTACTAATTGCCATAAATAATCATACAATATATTTTCATATTTAAATTGATAAATATTAAATTTCTCAAATTTGTAGTTAATCTTCTGACCAGTGATGCAAATCCTCTTCCAAAAATTATTTTGCTAGCAACTTTCGTCGAAAAAACTTTTTTGCTAGTTCTAATTTTTGCTCAAATTTCAAAAAAAGTTAAAAAATAATATTGAAGAAACTAAATAAACTTGTTCTTATAAAAGAGATAATGATTTTAAAATAGATTAAATCATAAATTAAATATAAGAAAAACTATTATTTACTAGCTGAATAAAGTTATTATTCAAATTTCTACGCATTTGGAAAAAGGTCGCGTCAATTTCTACCTACTCCGATATTACTAGTCAAGAAATAAAATTATAATATTTATAAGTTTTATGCCTTTTTCATTTCTGTCCTATATTAAATTGTTCTCATTCTACAGAAAAATAAAAGTATATTCTTTTTTTATTGTTACTAAAATGCATTTACTTCTACTTTAAAGAACCAATCCATTTTTGAACCGATTTTTTATTCAAAAGCGGAAAAGATAGTTCACGTTGGGGCAATCACTTTTTGCTTTGGAAGTAAATTCCAATTCATTGTCCCTATGAGATATTTGCAATACAAAATTGCATGGAAAATTAAAACGTGTCTAGATGTTGAAGCGAAGGGATTGACCCCGTTTGAATTCCTGATTCAAATCTGTTTATTGAAACGATTGATCAAATTCATTAAGCCCCTATGCAAGCTTACGCTAGTTTGTCGTACTGGCAAAAGTGATTTTTCGTCGATTTATAGTGTCTTTTGGGCCAGCACAACGGATTCGATGACATTTTAAAATAGTTAGTATGAAAGTGCGACGGAATGCACATCAGTGCGATAGAACGGAAGCTTCTAGTTTCAAGTACGATGTGAGCCCTTTTTTGCAAAGAATTTAAGGGCAAACGTTAAAAAGGGCAAATGTTAAATAGCCGCAATTGCAAAAATTTATTTTTATGCAAACAATTTTTCAAAATTAAATACTTCTTTGCTTGATGGATTTCTTGCAATAATTTTTGTACTTTGAATAAATGAGCATTTCATTGATTCCGATTAAATAATTTCATCAATCAAAGAAATATTTGAGCTTAAAAATTTATTGCAAAAAGGCTATTTTATAAAAAAGAGTAGTACGGGATCGGGATTTTTCGGGATTGTCAAAGTCGGTATTCGGGACTAGGGTTTCACTTGTTACCGGAACTCGGGATTTTCTCCAAATACAAGCAAGGATGATAAAATTTTTTACATTAAAATTTACTCATACCTTTTTTTATACAGGGTGTCCCAAAATAAACCGCTCACTTTTTAATTTCAATTTTTTATCGAAAATATTTTATAAGAAACGATAACAAAGCAACTAAAAATGAAAAACATCTATAAATTATTCAAAATGTCCTCCTTTCGCTTCGACGTAGGCCTTCAAGCGCTTCGGGAAGTTGTCGATCTTCTCCAACATTTCAATGGTGATTTCATCCCATGCCTTGATAAGAGCCCGTTTTAAAGATTCGACGGTCGGATGGAGCTTGGCGCACGCCTTTTCTTCAAGAATGCTCCAGATCGCATAATCCAGGGGGTTCAGATCCGGGGAGTTTGGCGGCCACTCCAATTTGTCGATTTGGGCTGATGTCCATTTTGATGAAGTCTGGACAATTTTCTTCGAGAAAGCGCTGAACCTCTTCTGCCTTGTGCAGAAGAAGCGCTTGAAGGCCTGTGTCGAAGCGAAAGGAAACATTTCGAATAATTTATAGATGTTTTTCATTTTTAGTTGCTTTGTTATCGTTTCTTATAAAATATTTTCGATAACAAATTGAAATTAAAAAGTGAGCGGTTTATTTTGGGACACCCTGTAATAAGGCCGTTTTAATAAAAAATTTATCTTCATCCAGAGACCAAAGGAAACCACTTCTAGTAAAGTTATCGTTAAAAAACTTCGAAAAAAATCGATTTTCCTTTTAGTCCCCAATAGGTAAAAATCAAATTTTCAAAAAGTTCTCCAATCCGCTGATTTTTTTTATACAAAGGGTTTTCCGACATAGTGAACTCGAATCTGAAGGCTTTTTATTTTGAGCACTAGAAAGTACCCCTACGAAGGGTTCACCCCTAAAAAGAGTATTTTCCCTTTTATTTTGCCCAAAAATGTTGAAATTTTTTCAAAAATCCATATGGTTCTCCTTTTACCAAAAATGGCCAAAATTTATCAAAATTTCACTTAAAAATGTTAATATTTTTTTCATAAAAATTCATTATTTTTCGCAAAAAAATCTTCACTTCAGGATATTTTCAAATCCCGATCGGGATTAGGGTCGGAAATTCCAGTTTCGATATCGGGGTCAGGACCGGCAAAAGCTGGGATCGGGATCTGAAAAAAAATTAGGAATCCCGGTCTCGATCTTGTACTACTCTACCTAGGTGGCTCCACAAAAATAAAAAAATCAAAATTTTGTACACGCCACTGCTCGGCGGTGGTGCGTCGAAATTGGAAAACTCGAAACAAAATAAAAATTGGGGGCAGGAATGAAATCGAAATTTCATAGGACAATGCAAAAATGTTGGCCAAATTTGAAATAAAATGGAAAAAATGTTGAAAAAAAGAATTTTGAACGTTTTTAAGAAGGATAAAAAAAATTTAAAGGAACATTGCGACATTTTAACTTTTTTTCCAAACAATTTTAAGAAGAAACATAAAAGAGGTCATTATGTTTCGTATAAAAATTTGTCGTTTCTAAAAGAATTGCGACTTCAATATTTTCGAAATCCGTGACTTCAAAATCGAAACCGAAATTGAAAATTTAGATCAGAAATTAAAAATTTCGAATTCCGGATTGCGTCGCATTACTAGCGCGGTTCCAGTTTATTTTTAAATTATTCAAATAGATTTTAGCCAATAGGATCACTTATGACTGCATCTATTTGTAATAGACCATTATCATTTTTCAAAGCTTATGCATTTCTTTTTATTATTATTGGAATATTTATTATTGTAAAAAGTGTAAATAATTCAAAATTTACAATGCCGTATATGAGTTCTAATGCGACATGCGGAAAAATTGAGAAGTATGAGGATGCTATAAAATGTAAGATTTAAAATAAAAGCTCAGAATTATACATTCTCTGGGAAGGAGGGACAGTAGAATATGGCCACGGCGCACCAAAGAAGAAAAAGATCAAGGCAAAGATCAAAATCCATATTTTCATGCGGAGAGCACGAGGGCACTATTATTTTCCCGTTAAAACTTTTGAAAAAATTGGAAAAATCGTATTTTTTCAATTTTTCCTTATGAGTGAAGGTCGAGCGTATTAGCCACTTTCCATGGGTTAAACTCCAAAATTCCATGATAGACTACTCATTTTGAGTCGATTGGCAACATTTTTTAAAATTTTGACTCTTGCCACCACTTTTTCGAAATTTTGGTGCGCCATATGGCATGATGAAATGAGGAGATGCCTCTTGTGAAAATCAATGAAATTTCGCATTTTATTGCATTTTGAAAAACAAATTTTACAATTTATGGTCATGATAGGGTGATTGGGAGGGGTGTCTGACCTCTCCCTAAATTTGTGTGAAAAAAACTAAAAAATATTCTACAGAGGTTCTGTTATAGAACCAACAATTTTTTTAGATATTCGTAAAAAACTAATCGAATGCGTATATAGTGATATCGCTTCACATAAAGAAGATAAACGATTTATGCGGCATTTAGCAACATGTATTACCAAATATGTACCTGTAGATCTCCAAGAATTTCACATATTTGACAGGATTCAAGATCGTAGAGTACATGAACGAAAATGGTTCCTTCCATATATGTCTCGCAATGATGATTGTAAATGGCTGACAGTAGGGATTGGAGGAAAAGTATATGGTATTGAAGGACAACAACAAGTCAACAGTGATCTTAGCTTTTGTAAACTTTATGGAATAGAAGCTATAAATTCCAGTCATGGAGATTATGCTAAATATGGCACAGTAATACCTCATGCTGTTGGTAAGTCAAACAATGTATGGGTCAAAACCCTTCATAATAAGGGTAATCAAATTTTTCTTGACACTGTAATTCGCTCATAACTTTCTTTATTTGTTTCAGTTATTGCTAATTCTTTTTTATATTTTAATCTGAGAAAAAATGTGATTGAATGGTAAATAGGAAAGATTTTTTGAAAAAAGATTTTTTTACCTTTGTTCCAAGGGATTTTTTGGTATTAAAAAAAGTTTCGAACTTTTGCAAGAGAAAATACAAATTAGGCGAAAAGGTTTTCAAAACATCAGAATTTTAAGATTTTTCGGGCAAAATTTCGCAAAACTTTTTTATATTTTTATAAAACAACTTATGGGGGACTAAGGGCTAAAAAAATCAAATTTTCAAAAAGTCTTCCAATTTGGCCAATTTTTTGTTCTGGGGTTTTTAGGCAAGGGAAACTCGAATCCGAAGGAATTTTTTTATTTTGACTACAAAAAGGCACCCCATATGAGCTTAAAACCCCAAAAAGGGGATTTTTGCCTCGTACGGGGACCTCTTTGTAAGCCATTTTTTGACTATATTCCTGAGGGCTAGGATAAAAGATAACAACGATTCGTTTCAGCGCATAGAAAAACCTTAGGAGGGTCGAAAATTTCGTCAAAAATCGACTTTATAGCCAAATATCAATGGTTTAAAATAAGGATACATCTTTAAGAGGTACGTCAAAAAATGAAGTGGCATAGAAATATGGGTTAAGCCAAAATTTAAAAAAAATAGCGGTAAATCATGTGAAAACTACCCAAAAAACGATATTTCAGATTTTTCTGAGCTAAACTTAGGGACCGTCAGGGTATTGATGGGGTGTTCACGTGCACGATGTAGAAAAATCGTACACCCATCAAGTTTGAGATTGTATAGGGGAATTATATATTGATGTTTGAAGAATAAGAATATGTGAAAAATTTTTCCGGAGCGACCTTTTTTATGGATTTTTAGTCCTCGGAAGCACCATACCCCGAAACCCCCGTTTTTTCAAATAATGGCAAAATTTCTATCTGTTGACTTTTTATGCGAGGTTTTGTTTTTATGAGTAAGATAACGAGTAGACAAAGCTGATCTAATCAATAATTTGTTGTATTTGACATGTGTAAAAAGTTATCTAATTTTTTCAAAAAAGCACAAAAATGACCATTTTTAGTAAATTGGGAATAAAAATTTAGGGAAAAGTCTAGCTATTCTCCTGTCCTATCGTTGGTATATAAAATTGGGTTAGAGGTTTCAAAGATAACTCAAATAATAGGCAAACAAGGATATTAAATTATTTAGGACCCGAAGATGGTGTTCATTTGTTAGAAATATATGATGAAGGGAGGATAAATATTAGAACAGAAGTAATGCAAATACGAGCCATGCATAAGGTACTTTTTTAATGTTCTAGCATAAAATAAAATGGGTTGGGTCAAAGTTTTTGGTTTTTGAAAAAACTAACCAAAATTAATGTTTTACTATTCCAAAGAGCGTACCGACACATGAAGATGAACATTTGAGGACCGTCATTAGAGGACCCGACATTTGAGGACCGACATTTGAGGACCCGACATTTGAGGACCGACATTTGAGGACCCGACATTTGAGGATCGATATTTAAAGATTAACATTTGAAAAACAATATTTGAGGAAGAATCGTGAGTTTTTTTTTAATTTATTGAATTTTTTTATATAAAAATATATTTAAAAATTCAATAAATTAAAAAAACTCACGATTCGTCCTCAAATATTGTTCTTCAAACGTCGGTCCTTAAATTGTCGGTCCTCAAATGTCGGTCCTCAAATGTCAATCCTCAAATATCGGGTCCTCAAGTGTCGGTCCTCAAATGTTCATCCTCATGTGTCGGTACGCCTTCCAAAGATATTGATTTTTTAGATCTAATTTAATTTAATTTTCATAAAAAATCATGCCTAATGCGATGTAATTGTTTAATAATTTAGTTACTTGATGAATATGTCGGATCTAGGATTATTCATTTTGCAACTTTCGACATTGAAGGATATGAAAAAAAATTAATTGATGGTATAATGTATCAAGGAAATATAACAAAAAATAATGTTATTTTCTGCCAGGTTTTATTTATTATATGTGCAGTGGTGTATCTAAAGGGAGCGGCTGCTCCATTCAAAGTTGAGTCCTGGATACGCTACTAGTTATGGGATGGAGGGTGTAGGTACATAATCACATTTACATCACGGTGTGCCGTTGCGGAACTGAGATTGGATATCCATTATTTTCAGTTTATTTTTTTCAGGCTGCCTTGAAATGAAATAATTCTCGGCTAAAATTTTTTTAAAAATCTTATAACGTTTATAGAGCGGGATAGTGATCAAATGTTCTTGTAAGCTTAAGCGCTTTCGATATCGTTTATGTATTGTTCACATACGCCATACAATTCGCTTTCAAACGCTACCGAGATTGCAGCATATTGTAAAGCTTGAGAAAATATAGAGTGTTTTTTATTAAAAATTTTTATTAATATACCCACAATTACAACTTTTGTGATTTTCGTATTAATACACTTATTTTTCTGAATCAGAATCAAGAAGATATTGTGTTCAATGAATTACAGGTTTTTCTAAAAAAATAAACTTCCTGAAGTAATTTTATGCAATAAATTGATTGCGTGCATTGCCGATCAGCAAAAATGCTTCTCTGTAATCAATTCATATCCTGGAAGATGATTTTCAAAAAAGAAAATCAAAATTATTACATTGATCAATGAGTAAGAAAAATAGACGACTAAAAGCAAAAAATCAACCAAACAGAGTTGGATAGATTTTTTGCTTCGAAAATGCTCACAATTGATTTCTCTCATAAAGTTAACCCCGAAAACCTGGTATGAGATGATCAAAGCTAATATGAATCTGCCGATATACCCCCTGTTCCTCACCCTTTTTATATAAACAGTGTAAAGCTATTTACATGAAAGACATTCTTCCACATGGAGTTATTTTAAAATATCAAAAATTTACAATTATCATATAACAATCGATTTTGCTTTTTTCCACTAGAAGATTATCACGTACACATTAAAAATCAGCTTCACCCCTTTACCTCGGCCTCACCCCTTTTATTAGGACCCGCTAGGGAGCTCTGAAACCAAAGTTCGATTCATTATTATCGGACACATCAAGAAGTATAATTTTCGTCATTATACCAACAGTTGAAAATCTAAAGGAAAAATTTTAAACGTCCATTACCGGGAACCTCAAGATTTTTGACGTGCCGATTTGAAATCGAAACCCGTCAAGTTTTGGAATTTTGGGACATCACTGCCTGTTTTTCAGAAAAAAAGTAATTTTCAGGTTCAAAAAAATAAAAAAGGATCCTATTTTTTTCCTCACGGAAAATACTTTTTTTCTCACGGAAAATATTTTTTCTCGGCAAATATTTTCTCTCTCCCTAAAAATTTTTTCTGCCTTAGGCTAAGGCCTAAGCCTAAGCCTAAAGCCTAAAGCCTAAAGGCCTAAGGCCTAAGGCCTAAAGCCTAAGCCTAAGCCTAAAGCCTATGTTTATTCATAAATTTATGACTTCTTTGTATTTTTAAAAATTGTTAGAAAAATGTTGCAACTATCATAAAAACAATATAGAGAAAAAAACCGTGAGAGAAAAAAGATTTTCCGTGAGGAAAAAAGTATCCGTGAGGAAAAAAATATATGCCAATAAAAAAGGCCATTTTTTGGGTCACATTGTATAGAAAAATTGCAAAATTTAATCAAAAATTTTTTTTAAATTTTAAGGATCTCAATTATGTTTATTTTCGTCCGATGATGTACCTGCTCCTTGCCTAATCATGACTCGTACCAGGATTAGGCAGGGATCAGGATTAGGTACAACATCGAATGCCGGCCGGACTGCGAGAGAATGAGGTTTTTTCTAAAAATTTTCCCATACAAGGTAGTGATGAAGGGATCTGATACTCCCCTAAAAGCATATGTGGATAAAAGGCTTTTCCAATGAATTTCTCGCTCTACTGTCTGACTGAGACACTGATTTTGGGATACTTTTAATATTCAAGCTTTTTAAAAATAGCATTGAGTTGGCTTTGGTTGATAAATTACGTTGTAAATAAAATTAATTTAGATTGATTGGGAACTTCATAAAGATTCAATGTATGAGAAACTAGGGCTAAAAGCCGATCGAGTTAAAACTTTAATTAGTTTAATTAAAAATTCGCCATATTTACCAATATTAATATCACCACAAAGTCTTTATAACCAGCATCAAGTTATTTTGCTTTACGTTGAAGATTCACCCTGCAAAACTCCATTTATGCTAGAAGAAATATTTAATAGAACAACTCTTTGTTAAATTAAATGTTAAATAAATAGTCTTACAGACAAAAGAAAATATTTTTATGGCATAGATAAAATTTTAATCAATTAAAGGACAATCCAGTAGAAAAAAGTTGTCATTTTTGTATATATTTCGGAAAGTGTATATACAGTAAACTCTCGTTAAGCGGGCCACCCTAGAGGGGGCCTGTTTATCAAATTGTAGAGGGGGAACCCAGTATCGAATAATTTTTACAAAAATTTTTTTCAAAAAATAATCTCGCCATCGTGTTCCCCATAGTCGAAAACTCCGCGTGCAAAAAATTAGCCCCACTCCCTCAAAAATTTAATAAGCGGGCCATCCATATAGGGTGGCCCGCTTATCGAATTTTTGAGGGGGGTGGCCCGCTTAAAGGGATGCCCGCTTAACGAGAGTTTACTGTATTCAGGAGCATTTTTTGTTTTTACGGCATGTTCTGAATCGATGTAGTTGTTGAGATTAAGGCTGCGCGCGGGGCGGGATCCCGCCCCGCAAACCTCGCCCGCACCATTTTTAATAAAAAAAATCCCGCCCCGCAAATTGAATAACCCCGCAATGTCTTTTTTCATCGAAAATTGAGCAAAATTGACCGTTTTTAAGCAATTTTTTCATTGAAATTTGTCCATTTATAACCAAAATTTTCGTTGAAGGTCAAGGTAGTCCCAAAAGCAAAAATGGTCAAGGTAGTCCCAAAAGTATGTCAAGGTAGTCCCAAAGGAAAAGTGACAAGGTAGTCCCATAGGAAAAATGTCAAGTTAGTCCCAAAGAAAATATGTCAAGGTAGTCACAAAGGAAAAGTGACATCTTTCCGATGGGACTACCTTGACACTTTTCCTTTGGGACTGCCTTGATACTTTTCCTTTGTGACTACCTTGACACATTTCCCATGGGACTACCTTGACATATTTCCTTTGGGACTATCTTGACATCTTTGGACTACCTTGACCTTTTTTGCTTTTGGGACTACCTTGACATGCAAGGAAAATTTTCAATTTTCGGGTCATTTTTTGCTCAAAAACTCTTGTTTATTCTACAAAATTTTTTATCACCTATCGACGCATGGAAAAACTAACGATTGTATACATTATAAATGCATTTATTGTCTTAACTAATTTTTTATCAAAATTATCCATTGTTTGCAAAAAATGCACGTCGATATCTTACTTCACCAGCTACAAATCTAGCAAGCGAGTCTTTATTTTCGGAAGTAAGAGATGTTTATGACTACAAAAAATCTAGTCTTAGCCCAAAGAATACAAAAATTTTGATATTTTTGAATAAGAATTTGAAAAAACTCAATTTTAAGAGACGCTATCTTGAACATTCGAACCTAGGTGGTGGTAGTGTTAAAAGGCTGAATGCACGTATCAAGTTGAGTTTATAAAGTGAGACTAATGTATGGGGAAATTTTTGAAAGTCATTTCAAAGCAAAAATCAGGCATCCACAAATTCAAAACCTTGTCCGAAGCTCTATACCATCGATTTTACGTGTATTTTTTGAAATTTCTAACCTCTCTAAAACACCCAAAATAAGTTTTTTTCGACCAAAATTTCTTTCTGGCAGATGTATTTCAATATGGAGAACATTTCTAGCGCGATTTCGAAAAATCTGAGAAAAAATTTTTTCGATCTCATTTCCACCACGTGTAAAAATGGCTCAAAAATCGAAATTTCTCGGATTTTTCGAAATCACGCTAGAAATGTTCTCCATATTGAAATACTTCTGCCAGATAGAAATTTTGGCCGAAAAAATTTATCTTGGGTGTTTTAGAGGGGTTAGAAATTTCAAAAAATACTAAAATCGATGGTATAGAGCTTCGGACAAGGTTTTGAATTTGTGGATGCCCGATTTTTGCTTTGAAATGACTTTCAAAAATTTCCCCATACATTAGTCTCTCTTTATAAACTCAACTTGATACGTGCATTCAGCCGTTTAAGGCAACCTTTGAAAACTCGAGAAAGTGTCTCTTAATTATTAAAACATTTGTTATTAGTTATAATCATGTTAGTTTTAATATATTGTTCGAATGTTTTATAAAAATTGTTATGTATATGCTTTAGAATTGTTACGATGACATCCATGATTAATATATTTCAAATTTATAAAACCCCGCAAAAAATCCCGCGGGATTCCGCCCGCAAGCTTTTTAACACTCCCAGGTATGGTTGTAACCGGCACATATTTTCAAAATTGGCATAATTCTAAGCACTTTTGCTAACATAACATTAAAAATTTTTGTATACAAATATCTAAGAGACGATGTATATATATCTAAGAGATGATGTATATTAAACTATAATCGTTTACAAAAATAGGCATAATCCCCCATAGACATTGAATTGAGAGCTTGTTGACCACTCATTTGAAAGGTGGTGATCTGCTCTACAACTTTTTTATTTACACCTATAGCAAGTTTTCGTGTCAATAAAAAGTTATACTCCAATTTATGAAGGTAACCTGATTTTCTGCCTGGATTTTTGACAAAGATCGGCATTTGTCACACAAAAATGCTCTAATTTCATCATTTTTCATTCGTTTTCGATGACAATTTTTTTCGGTAGTGGGTAAGAGTGTATACTGAATACGATCCAATCAATCTTTTTGAAAGAAACTTATTTTTTCGTTTCAATATACAGACTTATTCAAAAAATTGGTGTTTTTCAATGTTGCAAATGAATTTTAAAATGTCGAAATTTGGTTGTAGAAGTCGATTTTTGACGAAATTTTCGACCTTCCTAGGGTTTTCATAGTCGAAAACCCTAGTAAGGTCGAATACACCGATTCCTTCCCTGAATCAGGGTCAAGGAAACGTTTTCACGGTTCGGGAATGCGCGCAATCGATTCTCCGCATAAAATTACGCCAGAGGGTCTGGGTTCGGTTCCGGGTACACATGTGTTTCAATGGGAAAAAAGTCTGTGCCGAAAAAAATTTTTCGGCAATGAGACATATATTGGATTGTTTCATAAGTTGTTGCCGCTCAAAAAATACATCTAAAATTGGCATTTTTCGCTCGTTTTCGATGAAATTTTTTTTCAGTAGTAAGCAAGAATGTATGACGAATACGATCCAATCAGTCTTTTTGAGCGTAACTCATGTTTTCGTGTCAATACTCAAACTTTCTGAGAGCCCACTTTAAAAATTGGACTCTCAAGCAATCTTTGAAAGCTATCTAGTCCTAGGTTTTAGAAGCAATTCAA
>OZJO01003796.1:0-10391 GCA_900406225.1 Acrobeloides nanus | reverse complement strand
AACCCCGACGAATATGCTCATTTTGAATTTGGCTATTGCCGACCTCATAGTATTTCACACCGTGACAAACTGTGTCCTAAAGTGGGAAAATGCAAAATTCGTTTTAAAGCATGCTAAGAATGATTTTTTATGCATTTTTAAATATTATTTTAATGTTTCCAAGTTTGTGGCATCAAGTTTTTAATGTTTTTTGAAACATAGGTCATTTTGCTTGATTTGCAATGGCAAAAAGTTAATGAACCTAGCGGGATTCGAACCTCCCACTTGCAGCATCATAGCACGACGCATTAGCCACTGGAGGCTAATTTGAAAATCCCTTTTAATTTTTACTATCTAATATGCTAATTTTGAGCACTATTTGATTTGATGGAATTCAAAAGCTGATAACTTTTGACGGTTTCATCCATTTTTCATGATCTTTTTTTTAAAAGATGCGCAAGGACAATGAAATAAAAGTTACGCTCGAGATTTTTATTTTAAATTCTTAAAATTAAAGTTTTTCATGAGGGATTGCAAAATTCGAGTGAAAAAAATCGATTTTTTGTAGAAAAATCTAACTTTTTTGAGGTCAAATAAAAAAACTCGAACGTAACTTTTATTTACATGTTCTTGCTCGTCTTTTTAAAAAAAGATCATAAAAAAATAAATGAAACCGCCAAAAGTTATCAGCTTTTGAAGTTCATAAAAATCAACCCTTTTTCAAACGCAATTTTTTCATAGATAATCTGGTCCGGTCCAAAAGTTTTTGTTTTAGTTTTGTAGATCTCGAAATCTAGAACGTTTTAAAAAAAGAAATTGTTAAATTTCACTTAATTTTCGCCGAGATATTTGATTTTTTTTCATATGGGTACAAGGACTCAAAAAGGTGACCAAAATGGTATGACACACTTTCAAAAAAATTCAATTCGTAGTTAATAATGATTAAATAATCATTCTAAATCGATTTGAACTGGATTTGTGCATTTTCCCATTTTTAGTCACATTTTGTCACGTCGTGATCTATATATCAGAAAAAAAAGAATTGATCATGCATCAAACGAATTTTCGATTTTCGACGAATATTCAATTTTTCATTGTCGACGAATTTTCAATTTTTATGAATTTTTCGATTTTTCAGAAAAAGATTTCAACCCCCAGTGCTAAAATAACAGTTGTAGGGGACGATGAGAGAAGACGATCGACACAAAAATCATCGAAATTGGACTTTTTTGAAGTTTTAATTATATAGAAATGCATCGAAAAAATTGAAAAAAATTTCCGATTTCTTCTAAAAACCGACTTTTTAGGGTAATTTCTAGGCGAAAAATCGATTGCGCGCATTTACGAGAATTAAGTTTGACCCTGAAAGTCAGAGTAGAACTGCGTTTCAACGCGAAAATTTTCCACACAATTCTACCGGGAATCGATTCCCTATAAAAATACCCCTATGCAAAAATTTTCGGAGCAACTTCCCCTGGTTGCCGCCACTTAACGTTGACTAAACTCGGCAAAAAATGTTTATTTTCTTGCGAAAATTACCTATTTAGGGGTAATTTTATGCAAAAAATCGATTGCGCGCACTCTCGCAACCTGAAAACCGCAGGAAAATGTTGAAAATTCGATTTTCTCGAGAAATGAAATATTCCCCATGCATCCCTGTGTCTTTTTTGGCGGGAAAATTAACAGGATTTTTCCGCTAAAATACGCATGGATGCCTGTGAAAAACTATACAGGGTGGCTCATAAAAAAGTGGCTTTTGTGATTTTTGGGACCCAGTTCATACAGTTTTTCTTCATAACAGAAATTTTTTCACAAAAAGTGATGTTCTGAGTTGTCCGTCGTGATCTCAAGAGCAACTTTGTAGAACATCACTTTTTGTAAAAAATTTTTGTTATAAAGAAAATCCTTGTGAATCGGGACCCAAAAATCATAAAAGGCCATTTTTTATTGGGCCACCCTGTATAAAATCGTTGCTTTCATGCAACTTCACCTATCCAAAATGGCTATGAATTCCCGCTTGAACGATCTCTATGAGAAGATGCGACTTTTGGATGATTTCTCGAGAAAATCGAATTTTCATCATTCCTTTGCGATTTTCAGGAGTGCGCACAATCGATTTTTCGCATAAAATTACCCTAAATGGGTAATTTCCGGAAGAAAATAAGAATTTTGTTTGCCGAGTTTAGTCAACGTTAAGTGGCGGCAACCAGGGGAACTTGCTCCAAATTTTCTTCATGCGTTTTGAATGAATAGAAAGGATTTTAACCTTCGAGGATTGAGCCCGTCTGAGTGAGAGAGTCTAAACAAAACTATGAAACAATTGTATATTCGGAAGGATGATGAAAAATAGAGCATTCTTGTTTTTACTGCAACCTCTGAATCGTTGTAGTTTCCGAGAAATTTGCGTTTGAAATTTGAATTTGTGTACATGTTTTCGTGTACACGTAACTTGTGCATTCTAGGCTTACTACAGGGTATATAAAAAACCGAAATTTGGGCGATTTTTTCATGTTTTTTCGACCCGAAAATTTTTTCTCAATTCTAAAAATGACCCATAAAGGGTAATTTTATGCGGGAAATCGATTGCGCGCATTCCCGAAACTTGAAAATGCTTCCCAGATTGATTCAGGTGTATAAAGTGAACAATACAAATTTACACACTTACTTTTCTGAATCAGAATCTGAGAAGCTTCGGGAATGTGCGCAATCGATTTCCCGCATAAAATTTCCTCTATATGGATCATTTTAGGATTTTTGAAACAATTTTTGGGTCGAAAAAACATGAAAAATCGCCCAAATTCCGGTTTTTTATATACTCTGTAAATGGTTATACTTTAAACATTTAACAATATCAGGGAGGCAAAAGTTCGGGGACAACTTCCCCGAGCGATTCTCGAAGAGGAAAAAAGCTTTGGATATATTTTTTTATTATAGTTGCCCCCTCGATGTAGATTGGGTCCTGCTAAAAATTTTAAATCGCTCATGTTTTTTTTAAATCGCACATCCCATTTATTCTTTTGAGCTGCCCAGTGCAGCACCGTCTGGCCATCATTGTAGCCTGAACATTAGGAAAAAATGTTTATTGATTTTTATTTAAAAATTTTTGCCATTGATTACGTAATCATGGGTCAAATGATTACGGTATGATTACAGTGGAAAAAACTCATTTTTAAGTAGAAAACGCTCAAAAATTTTCGATTTCGATCCATTCTTGTGATTAAAATTCAAAAAAAATTTCTATTCGGCCCTAAGTTGGGCAATAGGACGGAATGCACCGCACGGTTTTTATAGGACTGAGCGCACAAGGACTGAGCGCACGGACTGAGCGCACATTTTTAAAGGAAAATGTGCGCTCAGTCCGTGCGCTCAGTCTTTGTGCGCCCAGTCCGTGCGCTCGCACTTTGTGCGGTGCATTCTGTCCTATTGCCCTAAGTTGGCCCCCCCCCCCCTTTAAATAAAATTGGGCTATTTTAGACACCAAAAATGGCTTAGGCCTTTCCTTATTTATTTGCTCTTGGTTCATTATTATTTATAGGAAACATGATTATTTGAGTATTTTTTTTATTATTTGAGTATTTTTATTTAAGTATTTTTTTTATTTATTTGAGTATTTTTATTCTAGTATTTTTATTTGAGTATTTTTTTGCTTATTTGAATATTTTTAAAATTTTATTCAACATTTGATATAACAAGTCAAAAATGCATTATTAATCGCGGCGAAGAGCACCTTGGCTTTTTCTTGGACGCCCTCTTTTCCGATTGGGTTGAATTGGTTGTGAAGTAGTCTCAGGAGGAAACTCGATAATTTTTTCTTAGGCCTTAGGCTTTATTTAGGCCTAGGTTTTATTTAAGCCTAGGTTTTAGTTTTAGGCTTAGGCTAGGCCTTAGGCTTATTTTGTAACTTGAAAAGTTACTAAAATAATTTAAAAAGTTACTAAGATAATTAGCATTCCATACCGAAATTCAAAAAAATACTCAAATAAATAAATAAAATACTTAACACGTTGACGACAATGCGTGTTTTTGCTTTTCTGTCGCGTGGGACCAACGCTTTTTTCAGGCTTTATTTTTCTTGACCCACCGGTGGGTCAAGCCGTCCCACGTGGCCTACTTTTTTCATACAACGGCAGAAGGTCATTTCAATAAGTTTTTGCTCTTTGATAAGTTCGGCAGGCGAAAAAGTTACATCGTTGTAGCCTGCCTGTACGACACACAGGGATCGCGATCCCTATTTCAGAAAATGAGGTTTTTTCAAAAAATGCTATTTTCTCGGTTTCCTGAATTTTTTTGGAGCCCCAAATAAACTTGACTAAACCCCTAGGGGTAATTTTTCACGAGGAATCGAATGCGCACTATATAATTTCATGAAAAGTGCAGGAAACCTGAGAAATGGAGTTTTTTCAAAAAATGCTATTTTCTCGGTTTCCTGAATTTTTTTGGGGCCCCAAATAAACTTGACCAAATCCCTTGGAGTAATTTTTCACGAGGAATCGAATGCGCACTATATAATTTCATGAAAAGTGCAGGAAACTGAGAAAGTAGTATTTTTTTGAAAAAACCCTGTTTCTCAGGTTTTCTGCACTTTTCATGAAATTATATAGTGCGCATTCGATTCCTCGTGAAAAATTATCCCTAGGGGTTTAGTCAAGTTTATTTGGGGCTCCAAAAAAATTCAGGAAACCGAGAAAATAGCATTTTTTGAAAAAACTCCATTTTCTGAAATAGGGATCGCGATCCCTGTGTCGTACATCAATTTTTTCAGAACTCGGGACTTGCGCCAATCGATTCCTAGTGTCCGAAAACCCCCGAGTACCAAAAATCAGCCAATTTGGAGCGAAAATAAAAAAGTTGAAAAAATTGATTTTTTAACGGGGGTACCCCCGTAGGGGGTCAAAAAAATTTTTTCGGAACTCGGGACTTGCGCCAATCGATTCCTAGTGTCCGAAAACCCCCGAGTACCAAAAATCAGGCAATTTGGAGCGAAAATAAAAAAGTTGAAAAAATTGATTTTTTAACAGGGGGTACCCCCGTAGGGGGTCAAAAAAATTAAAAATAATAAATCTTTTCTCTTGCCCACGAGTCTTACAATATTATTGTGACTTAATTTAGAGGTTTAATTCAAGAAATTGCGGAAGTCCGACATACTTACAAAAAAAAATTAATTTTTCGCACATGACCCACCGGTGGGTCATGTGGTCCCACGTGGCCAAAAAAACTTGACCCACCCGTGGGTCATGTTGTCGTCAACGTGTTAAATAAAAATACTCAAATAAAAATACTCAAATAATAAAAAAATACTAGTTTAAATACATTTGTTATTTATAGGAATGTAGTGATAAAAGCTCGAGCGATGAAAATTTTTGAATTACGCGGCTTATATATAGAAACAGTGTTATACAATTCGTGAGGAGCTTTTTGCTGTTTTGTTAGAAAATTTCTAAATCTAATAAACGATGATAAGAGCTCCACAAGCCAAATTTTTTATCAGCAAAGCTTGAGTGATAAAATATTTAAAAATCACTTTTTAGTACACAGATAGGTTCTTCGTTTCCCTTCAAATGTTGGTTGGTGAACATTATTATTATGTTGATAAAAAAGAAAATGAACTTGGTAGTGGCGCATTTGGAGTAGTATATAAGGGGTATGATAAGCGAGTAAGCATTCTTAATTTTATTTTCTACTTTTCAATTTTACTTCTTAGAATAAAAATGCTGTCGCTGTAAAAGAAATAAGTAAAGCAAAGTTAAGTATGTCAAACGTAGAAAGAGAAAATGAAATTATAGAGGTAAGGTTTTTGTGCAAAAACCGGAATTTTGCGATTTTTCGACCAAATTTTCGCAAAAAAAATTTGCAAAATTTTTTGGCAAAATTTGGTCGAAAAATCGCAAAATTCCGGTTTTTTCACCACCTTCTATATTACAGGATGGCGCAAAAAAGTGTACTTTTGGTGTTTTTTACATGAATTTGAGTTACTGAAATTTTTTTTTAAATATGACAAATCTTGGAGAAATTTTTTACGAGAAAACCATTGCGCGCATTTCTAAACCCTGAAAATGCCTGACCTAGGTTCAGAGAAAATACTTTTTGAAGCGAAAATTGTCATTTTTCCCTGAATAAAATGGAGGACCGAGCGCTATCGCACTCGGAGGGTATAGCTAAGTCATTCGCCCTTCACCGATTGCTTCCGAGTCTTTCGAGCGCCTATTTATAAAAAATTTTTTTAACATATTTTTAATTTTTTTATCGAATTTTTTAAATTTTTAATTCATTTTTTAATTTTGTAAAAAATTTTAACACTATTTTTTTTCCTTGAATGGCACCCCCACGATTTTGGTGTCATTTTTCCGCTCTCATTGAGCCCTATCGGTTGGTATAAGCCGTGATGGAATTGGATTTAAGGTGACGGAGCAGGCACACATAGCGCGTTTAATATTTAAGGACTAGGGTCAGGGACGCATTTTCAGGATTCGGGAATGCGCGCATCGATTGCCCTCATTAAATTACCCCTAGTGATTTCATATTTAGAAAAAATTCAAGATTCATGTATAATCACAAAATGTACTTTTTTGCCCACCCTGTGCATTGAGTCAATTAAGCTTCTCAAATCTTTAAACCACGAAAACATAGTGGCACATTATCATACCGAAAGTACTGATAGATATATCTTTATGGTGATGGAATTATGTGATTATAATGATTTGGAATCATATTATGACGAGCATGCGCCTTTAAACTGGAGTGACATGAATATAATTTTAAAGCAATTAGCAGATGGATTGAAATTATTATATTCGAATAAAATAATCCACCGTGATTTAAAACCTAAGGTGAACAAAAATACATGAACAAAAAAACATCTTTTAAAATGCCTGTTTTTAGAACATACTTTTACATAAGAATAAAAATATAGAAAATCCATTGATGAATGATCTCACATTAAAAATTGCAGACTTCGGGCTATCTAGATTTATTTCTAATAACACACTTGCTACAACTACAGTTGGTACTCCTATTTATATGGCACCAGAATTATATACTCAAAAAGAGTATGATCACAAAGCAGATGTTTGGTCTGTGGGATTGATTACGTATGAAGGACTATTTGGAAGGCTTCCAGAAATTTTAGTAAATTGTTTTTTATTAAAATTTATTTTAAAATTTAGATTCGAGATCGGTTTTCTTATATCAACTTTTGGAATGATTTACACATCCTGAAAGAAGAGCCTGGAATTGAGTTCCCATTTTGCTGGAATTTAATAAATGTATTACGTAAATCATTTATTATATATAGGAATTTTAAAGATCTATTACGTAAATCATTAATACGAGATGTAGCTTCCAGGATGTCTATGGATGATTTTCTTAATTTAATTTTTAAATTAACAGAAGAGGTATTTTAAATTTTTGTATAAAACCGCGATATGAGCGCCTCCGACGCTCTCAGAATCTCGAGGGGAAAGGGCGAGCGCATACGGCGCTCGAATAAAATAAAAGAGGCCGAGCTATCCAATTGGAATCTCAGCCGTTAGTCCTAGCGATAACTCCGAGCAGTTTAGTAATACAAAAATGTTCTAGCACAATTTCCAGTTGTACTCTGGAAAAGTACTAATAAAATTGCGTAAAATTTTAAATTTCAGGGTGATTCAAAAGTTCGTTTTATAATAACAACTTTTATAATAACAACCAACAAAAAACAACGAAATAACAACGAAACTTATTCAAAATATCCCTGAGCTTCAATGCACACTTTAGTCGCTTCGATAAATCATCAATGATTTTTCTCAACGTTTCCAGTGGGATTTCTTCCCAAGCCGCGTTTCAAACCGAGGCACACAACAATGGTTCCGAGACAACCATGTGGATTTCATCACGAAGGATGAATGGCCACTCCAGAATCAATGCCTTGGACTCCATTTGGAGCATTTTGGAAGCCAAAGCCTGTGCTAAAACTCACAAAACCGTGGAATCGTTGAAACGCGTTCTTATTAAGGCTTGGGAAGAAATCCCACTAGAAACATGGAGTCATTGATGATCTCGAAGCGACTAATGTGTGCAACTTCGTGTTTTTCTCACTTAAAACCCCTAGAATCGAAGTTTTAGACGATCGTAAAAAAATTGACGAACATCAAATTGCTTGACAAAAACTCCCATATAGGGTTTTTTTGAAAAAAATTTAAAAAATTTTCCAAAAGGGTCTGTTTCAGCTGGAGTGCAAAAAAAGTTGAGGCACCAAAGTGCAGTCAATCGGTCACTTAAAGGACCATTCAGTTTGAATCATATGAAAAAATGCATTTTTTGTTTTTACGGCACCATCTGAATCGCTTTCCCCATCGAGATAAATGCATTTGAAAATATGAATTCGTGTACATGTTTTCGCTGTAATAATCAAACGTTTTTTGAATTTTTCGCTTAAAATCGTAAAAAGATAGCATTAATCGACAGAAAATTTTATGCTGAACAATTGTTAATTGAAAGTTTGCGTAAAAAATTATTTTCTCCGATCAAAAATGCAAAATAAGTTTAAATTCATGCAGGATTTTCGTTTCAATATACAAAAATTNTTTGCATTTTTTATTTTCAAATGCATTTATCTCGATGGGGAAAACGATTCAGATGGTGCCGTAAAAACAAAAAATGCTCAATTTTTCATGATCTTTCCAAACATATCATTTTTTCATATGATTCTAACTGATTAGCTTAAAATGAATAAGAACTAAGAGAAAAACGCATTTTTTAAATTTTCCTAAAGTGCCATTTTTCTGTACGGGCACGCCTAAAAATCTATATAGAAGAAATATGTGCCACATCAAAAATCTGATTTTGTAAATCAGTATTGGTTCTCCATGAATGAAAACAATGATCAAAATTGGTTTTCCCTACCCCGAAATAAAGGCTTTGAAAAATCTTTAACAAAAAAAATTTTTTTTGCGAAAAATACAAAATTTTCAAAATTCATTATCTCAAAACCCATGGGGGACCTCGGAAAAATTTTTTAAAACTTTTTGGCATTAGAAAAATTTATTCTTACAGAGAGTAAACTTATTTTTCGAAAAAAACCGCGGCTTCATATAGCCGGCACTAAGGGGTTAAAAAAAGAAAGGCATTTTTCGGCGGGACGAATAAAATGACACCAACATATTGAATTTTGAAAATGTTTTGGGTTATTGAAACGAAAACATGAATCAGAATTTTCGTTTCAATAGCCCAACACAATTTTCAAATTGATAACTTTGTTGTCTCGTCGATTTTATTCGTCTCGTCGAGTTATAAAAAATGCCACCTTTCTTTTTTTAAATAAAAAGGCAAAAAAAGTAAAAAACAATTGGGTCAAGTGGAACTCGAACTTTTGAGCGTTAGTGCCTAAATGACCGATTGACTGCTTTGGTGCCTCAACTTTTTTTCACTCCAGCTAAAACAGACTAACGCGGTGTTAAAGGGGTAAATTGGGAAATGTTCACTTTTATCATATAACACTTTATTATTATCATTTTTAGTTCAACTAAGCTCCTATCACGGCTCCTCAAAATTGACAAAAATTCGCCGATTCGTTAACACTTGATTTGGGTCGGATAAACTTGAAAGAAGAGCGATGCAAAAAAGTTTATAAATCTTTGAGGCATACCCAGCGCTGTAATTATGAGGGAGCCTTCCTCCACAAACCTGGAAAAATTCAAAATTTTCCCCCTTGGTCCCCTTATGTTTTTGCCCAAAATTCTTGTAATTTTTAAAAAAATCCTAATGGCCCCCCAATATGATTTTTCACGACAATTTCCAGTTTTTTCAAAATTCAAAAAGTTGTGTTTTACAGCAAAAAATTGAACATAAATTCAAATTTCAAACGAATTATATCAAAAACTATAGCGACTGAAAGGTCGCCGTAAAAATAAAAAATGCTTCATTTTTCTTAAACTTTACGAATAACAACAAAAAATGGTAACTTTTTCCCATTTTATAGGGTGGCGATAAACAAACTGCACTTTGCGATTTTTCGAATTTTTTCATGAAAACAACTTTCTAGAGTAATTGTTATGCGAGATTTGGGGTATAAACTTTTTTACATCTCTTCTTCTTTCAAGCTTATCCGACCCAATCAAGTGTTAACGAATCGGCGAGTTTTTGTCAAAATTTTGAGGAGCCGTGATAGAAACTTCGGAACTAGTATAGTTGAAGCGCATGAGATAATTGAATTTTTCTAAGAGCTACATTTGACTTTTTTAATGGTTTTCGTTTCGCAACTTTTTGCACAGTTTGGTCAGCCGTGAAGCGTCGCACTGAACTTATAATTAGCGACTTTGATGAACAAAAAACAATTTGCAAAATTGCTTGTCCCAAAAGTGATTCTCATTTTTGCGAACAAAGTTCGTTTCAATGTTAATTATGTATTGTCATTTGGCAGTTAGTTGTAATCTCAA
>OZJO01003795.1:0-13430 GCA_900406225.1 Acrobeloides nanus | reverse complement strand
TAGACACGTGTCTGTTTAGAACAGACACATGTCTGTTTAGAACAGACACATGTCTGTTTAGAACAGACACGTGTCTGTTTAGAACAGACATCAGCAAAAATCAGAAAATCGTAAGAAACACGCCAATTCACACCTAATTCGTATCAAAAATGCTTGATTTTCATAGATTGTTATTCCGAACTTTGTCTGTTTAGAACAGACGTTGTTCGTTTAGAACGTACAAAAATGTCTGTTTCCTTTACTCTCTGATCCCCCCCCTTCGGGGAAGATAGTGCATAAGTACCGAAATTTGCATAAAATTTTCTTCTACCATATAGAATGGCTATTTTCAAGCATTTTTTTCGTAAATTTTTGATGAAAATTTCTAACAAGCTTTCGTCCGAACCCAAACTGTCCTATATGGCAATTCCATATTATTCGACTTGTCCATTGGCCTAGCCAACATATCGAACCTATACAATGAATCTGCGTCCAAATTCCCTATCGTCGTTTCCAAAATTTCATTCACGTTTTCTTGAACCGTCAAGTCGTGTTTGCCCGGTAACAGTGAGCTGAATGATGGAACATCCATTTGGTTATAGCATCCGACAAGTTGTTCTTCCGCAAAGCTTTCTTTGCAGAAGTTGGGGGTCTTCTGGGAAACGAGTTCTTCCAAATAGTTGATGTTTTCTTTCTTGCTGTAGATGCAATAACGGACATTGGTGTTGGAAGATTTGAGCCATTGTAGGGTGACAGAATTGCAAGTTCGATTGGCTTCTTTGACGCTGAAAAATTGGAAATTAGGAAAAAAAATTTTGGTACTAGTATGGTTTAGGGGACCCACGAAAATTTTTTCAAAAATGACAGTCTTGGGCTATTTTTTGCGTAAAAACCAAAAATCTCACTTAAAAATTGTGATAACGATTGCAACAGCTCGAAATTAGTAGATTATTCTTGTTTAAAATGTGGTCTAGGCATCCCTGCGTGGTCGTATTTGAGCGGGAAAACGCCCTATTTATAGCTGTTGCAAGCGTTTTCACAATTTTTAAGTGCGATTTTTGGTTTCTACGCAAAAAAATAGCCCAGGACTATCATTTTTGAAAACATTTTCAAGTGGGCCCACTAAATCATACCAAGAATTTTTTGTTCAAATTTACCTCGTGTCCTCAGGAAGCATTGGATACGGACTCTTCTCCGGTTTTATACTAGCCCATAAGCGGAAACTTTTCGGTTTATAGTCGTCATTGATAACTTGAACCGCTAGATTCCCATAATGAGCATTCATGATCAAAAATCTTCGGAATCCAGTAAATGGCTCGGATTTTTTCAACAACTTGCCATTTCTGTAGATCGCGACCCGGATATACCCGTCACACGAGTGCAGGATTAGTAGGACCTATAAAATTGTTGGAGTTAGATTGAAATATTCACTCCAAAAAAATTCAATTTTTCTGGCAAAAATTCGATTTTTGCTCAAAAAAGAGAAGTGCTTTCAACTTACCCTTTTCGAATTCTCTTGATAAATTTGAAAATTGTAATTTTGAATAGCCCCTTTAGTCGGCCCTAATTTTCCATGTTCAAGTTTTGAGTCGTATAAACGTTGATTCTAAAAAAGTGTTTTTTAGCTTTATTTTTTGCACAAATTTGCGTAAAACCTACATTTCTCTTAGAAGACTTGGACTTTTTTCCGCGAAAAATTGATGAAATTTCTTTACTGCTATTCGAATTTTTGTGTAGGAAAATTTCCAACGAGTTATACGAAGCAATGCCACCAGTATGTGTATCTCGTACAAATAAGTTTATATGGTAATTTCGGCCATTTCTAAAAGTGTTTGTACAGTGGGGGTTCAAGAAACCGAATTTTTGGGCATAGGCTCTAATGGAACGATCGGATAAAACGATACGAATGAAACGACATAATGGAACGAAACCAAATTCAGGGTTTTCGTGTCAATATTCAGGCAAATTCAAACCTGAATTGTTTTGATCAGTTTTAGGTAAATCGTTTCATTCGTATCGTTTTATTTATTTTAATTTCCATACGGAGTCCGGAAACGGGTTTGAATTTGCCCGAATATTGAAAAATTGAAAAAAATCGCGAAAATCAATTTTTTGGTCCCCTCCCCCCACCCTGTATATGGATAATTGAAAACTATATCCTACCTCAAATGTTCGATTTTCATCCTATCGAAATTTTGGTTGACACAATGTATGGACTCGATATTTTCATTCAATTCATCGCACATGTTGTATTCTTGGGGCCTTCTGCTGACCACGGCACAAAAACGATATTTTGAGGTTTTGGAATTGGAATTTTCTTCAATCGAATTTTTTATGGTGTCAGAAATGTTCCAAGACAATTGGATGGCATTCTATACAAAAATTCAAAAACTCAATTTTTTCATTCTCGAAGCTTGAAAACGCTCCCCTAACCCTGAATCAGGGAATTGGAGTGTGTGTATTGAAGCGACAAGAAATGAAAATTTCTCGCAGACTTCACGCTTCAATAGACACGTCTTTTCCCTGATTCAGGGAAGTGTTATGCACCTTTATGTTTTGTTTCATATATGGTTTTTACGATGCCCTTACCTCATCAAAACCCCCATCCGAAGGCAATATCTCATATTTCACTTGTGGATCTTTTGGCAAAACCGGATAAAAATCTTCCAATTGTGCCTGTAATGTCGTCCAAAATATCTTCATAGACGCATGATTTCGAGCAGTAATATTCAAGACAACATAGTCGGATTCAATATCTTGAGCATAAAAGGTCATCCGTTTGTCATTCGCCTCACCCGCTAGCAAAATCAGTTGGTTCTTGAGTTGAGAGGGCATTTCTATTAGAGGAGGGATTCTTTTATGAAGTATATTATTGAAATGGTCATGCGATGGATGAATGTTAGGGAGTTCGGCTAAAAAAGAAAGGTATATACTGGATATAGTCAGTTGAAAGAACTAGTCCAGGGGACAAAAAAGTTGCCAACTTTTGTAGATATTCGTAAAGTTCATGAAAAATGGAGCATTTTTTGTTTTTACGGCATCTTCTGAATCGTTGTAGTTTTCGAGATAATTTTGTTTGACATTTGAATTTGCATTCATGTTTTCGTTGTAATACACAAACTTTTTTGAATTTTTTGCGAAAAAATCGATTTTTTAAACTTTCATAAAATGAACACTGCAGCAATTTTTTATAGCTAAATGAGACGAACAAAATGACACCAAAATTATCCAATTTGAAAATTGTTTTGGGTTATTGAAACGAAAACCCTGATTCATATCCACTCGGAAAAAACACTACAAAATTGAAGCGAAAATCTAATAAGTAATGGAAGTCTTCTAACCTACCAAAATGATTAGGAATATACAATTGCCAGTGAACTTCACCACCACATGGTGTCACGTACATCCATAATGGGAAATTTTTACCCGGCAAATTTAAATATAATCTAAAATTGTTTATATTTTTTCCAAAATTCACATTTTTATTATTCTTACATGGTATCCTTATTAGGAACAATACTTATAACATGTTCAATACCAGCTTGCAACGTCCTATGGGGTATAGTACTCGCTATTATATAACATAATTTTAAGTAGAATATAACTAGTATTAGATGAATATTAGATAAGAGCATCTAAAAAAGTGTACATATAAAAAATGATGTGGTACAGGGATACACAAGTTACAGAAAGTGACAATTCTTGGAGCTACTACACAATAGGGAGCCACCCACGTGAAAAAATTTTCGAAAATTTTTTCTGGAAATGATCCCTCTAGGGGTAAAAACATGCGGGAAATCTGAACTTGACATTTTCGAAGAAAAAAAACGCTTCCCTGATTCAGGGAAGGCGTATTGTGTATTGAAGTGAAAAGAATTTGGACAGGAATAGATAATTTTGGAATTCTTTTGGTAGTATGAATTTGTTCCAAAAAGTGAAAAAAATGGCATATGCCACGTAATAAACGCATTAAATGAAAATCGAACACTTTAGAATAATTTTTGTTGCATAAGTGAGAGATGAAAAATGATATCAGGTGAACAAACATGCAATTTTGAAGAGTAAATGACTATTTTTAAAAATAAATTTGAAATGCACAAGTTGTCATTAAAAAAAATATTTTATCTATTCACAAAATGATGAATTGAGGATTATTTTTCAATGATGTCAAAGATTGCAAAAATCAATCATCTCAAAATTTTTGGAAGAAAAAACACTAGAGTAAGCTAACTGGTCTAATTAGGAGTGACATAAAAAATTTGGCAAAAAGTGGACTTTGTTTTTTAAACAATGATGTAAAAAAAGATGTGTTGGTGGATAACAATGGTTCACAAATGGAAAAGTTAAAATTAAGCTCAAGCTAAATAAATCGAGAAATAGGTAAAGTAATCTTGAAGCCTAAGCTTAAGCCCAAGCCTAAACTTAAGCCTAAGCCCAAACCTAAGCCTAAGCCCAAGCCTAAGCTTAAGCATAAACTTAAGCATAAGCCCAAGCCTAAGCCCAAGCCTAAGCTTAAGCTTAAGCCTAAGCCAAGCTTAAGCCCAAACTTAAGCCTAAGCTTAATTCTAAGCTTAAGCCTAAGCCCAAGCCTAAGCTTAAGCCCAAGCCTAAACTTAAGTCTTCTCATCAAAATCCCTATATTCATTATTATTTCAATTTTTAACAAATTCCAAAAAACTCGTTAAAAATACAGGGTGGCCAAAAAGACCGTACTTTTGCGATTTTTCGAGCAATTTTTTGCCTAAATTTTTTAAATTTTTTCAAAATGACCCTGTAGGGGTTTTCTATGCGAGGAGGAATCGTTTGCGCGCATTAAAAAATCTTCAAAACGCTTCCTTAGCCATGAAATCGTTTAAAAAAATCAGAATTTTTCATTTTTTTTTCAAATTTTTAACGATTTCATGGATAAGGAAGCGTTTTGAAGATTTTTCAATGCGCGTAAACGATTTCTCACATAGAAAAACCCCCCACAGGATCATTTTGAAAAAAATTTAAAAAATTATTTTTGGCAAAAAATTGCTCGAAAAATCGCAAAAGTGCGGTTTTTTGGCCACCCTGTAGAATTCATCATCTTGTGAATATATGAAACTCTGAGCTTCGAAATTTTAATGAAAAAAATCCAACTTGTTTGCCAAAAATTTCCACTCGAATAATCATTAGACTCAACAAGAACAAAAGACCAAACTTATAGCTTATATATATCCATACGAAACAACAACTTTCCTCATGACTCTTTTCTTTCTTATTGAACAAAAACTTATTGGTCTCCCAGGATTGGAATGTGTGGAATGCCCGAATGACTGATATTCCCTCGTCGATCCGACAGCGTCCGGACGTTTGAGCAGTAGCTTTTGTTTTAGAAAAACCAAGGTTTGAGAGATGGATAGATGATGTCTTTTGGGCCGAAGAACAAAAGAAGTGCATTTTTTGGTGTAAAATAGCTGTTGATAAATAACGGTAGTAAAAAAATTTCAACAAAAAATAAAGTCAAATTTTTAAACCCTCCACCTCAGTACCAAAAATTATCCAAATATGCAAAAGCAATTCGACTCAGACGGGGATTGAACCAGTGGCATATGGAGCAGAAAATTTTTTCTCCAAAAAAGTAACTAAAGCAAAAAATTTTCATGTAATTTGCTTTTACAACTTTTTATGATTCGCTAAAATAAACAATTTTGACTCTAGATGGGATCGAACTCGTGACAATATCATGAATCGCAAGCATCCTACCCACTAGGCCATGCGCGCCCGGCTTTTTGTTTCATCATGAAGCTTCGGGAATGCACCTATCTACAGGGTGTATAAAAAAAATCGAAATTTGGACGATTTTTTATGTTTTTGTGAGCTGAAAATTTGATAAAAATGACCATATTAGGGCTAATTTAATGCGGGGAATCGATTGCATGCATTTCCAATGCCTCCCTGACCCTGAATCAGGGAATCGGAGTGTGTGTATTAAAGCGAAAATCGAAAATTTTTAAATTTTCTGTCTGAAAATGACTTTCTGGGGATAAATTTATGCGGGGAATCGATTGCGCGCATTCCCGAAACTTGAAAATACTTTTTCTTCTCCTCTAAGGCTTAAGCTTAGCTTAGGCTTAAGCCTAAAAATGTTCGATTTTCGCTTCAATACACACACTCCGATTCCCTGATTCAGGATCAGGAAAGCGTTGGAAATGCGCGAATCGATTCCCCACATAAAATTAGCCCTAATAGAGTCATTTTTGAAAAAAAATTTCGAATCAAAAAACATGAAAAAATCGCTCAAATTCCGGTTTTCTTATACACCCTGTACTGGGCTATTTTTGGCCAAATTTTTTGTATCCTATTGAAATACACACCCAAGTTCAAAAAAAACACGAAAAACAATAAATTTTTCACGAATTTTCGTCTTGCTCAAAGCCAATTTTTCATTTTTAGCCAAAAAATGTGCATCCTAAATCTAAAAAAGAAGCGAAACATGATTGACTTTTCGACTTTTCTTCTATTCAACAAAGATAAGTGTCAACCGGAAAAAATGTCCTCTTTTTCTTTGATTTTGAGGCAAAATTCAAAATTCAATTTTTCGGCGGGTCTTTTTCACTCACAAATAGATTTGCACTAAACGAATTTCCATATTTACGCAAGTGCCTTTTTGCACATGGCACTTTAAGCATTTAAGAAAGAAAAGATGCAAGAAATGATTTTTAAAAATTTCCAAATTATCTCAAAAATTGTCAAAAAAAAATCAAACATTCCTCCCACATAGATTAAATCATGCAATGAATGAGGCATTTTTTGGAATCCAATTTTTGATATCCATCATATAAAAACGATGCTAAAAAAATCTTCTTTTCCGAACCATATTTTTAATTTTTAATGAAGCATGAAAAATTTAGATCCTCAAGAGAAATCTTGTTTACTTCCGCATTCCGCCTTTTGACGAAAAACGTGTGGTCAGCATCACTCAAAAATTGCGCCTTCTAAGAAAGTGTAAAAAATCTCATCAAAAATTTCACTTTTACGACAGGAAAGCATTGACACCTTTTTTATGAGCTGGGATCTTTTTTTAGACTTGTTTTGATTGGATCGAATTTTTTGGGGGGAAAATACGGTACTTTTTTAAGTAGAAAACAACATATGACTAATAAATCGGTTTCAGCTTCAAAATAAACACCGTAAACCCTGTTTCGTGGCGAGATTCCAAAAGTGCGGGGGTGGCAGTGGCGTAGCTAGACCTCCAACTACAGATGGAGGGGGGCACTTTCCAAAAAAAGGGTCAAAATTAGAGGAGGGGTAAACCTCAAATTTTTCAAAAAAAATATCAAAATTAGGAGAGGGTAAACATCTAAATTTGTCAAAAAAAAAGGTCAAAATTAGGGGGTAAGCCTCAAATTTGTCAAAAAAAAGGTCAAAATTAAGAGGGGATAAACATCCAAATTTTTCAAAAAAAAGGTCAAAATTAGGGGGTAAGCCTCAAATTTTTCAAAAAAGGTCAAAATTAGGAAGGGGTAAACAACATCTAAATTTGTCAAAAAAAAAGGCTCAAAATTAGGGGGTAAACCTCAAGTTTTTCAAAAAAAGGATCAAAATTAGGGGTAAAACCCCCAAATATCAAACGACCGAAAAAAGACTAAAATGAATTTTATCTAAACGACCTGATATTTTAAGTAGACCGAGGTGGTTGCCTCAAAATTTTATTACCTCTTCAACAATAAAACATTTTGACGCAATTTGTGAATGATTGACGTAAATTTGGAAATCTTATCTGCGAAAAAGAGTAATAATAAATTCACACCTTACATATTGAATTTTTACGATTTGAAAATTTATAGCAAGCAAAAAAGAAACTAAATGGATAGATGTACCGAGAAAATACTGCTAGACCTCATAAAATCAGTCTCTATGATAGATAAGAAAAATAGTTATCGTAATCAAGGCTATAGGATTTTAGGCTTTTATTTTACAAAAAAAGGCAATTTTGCGGCACTATAACTTTCGCCACGAATCTCGCCACGCTGACTTTCGCCACGATAACTTTCGTGTCAATAAGCATATTTATTGCAAATCAGGCAACTCAATTGTTCTGAAATTATTCTGTCGCAGAAAGTGAAATTCCATTGCACAATTTTTGTAAAATTTCTTATTTTTTTCAAAAATTTTGATTGAATTTAATGTATTTTTAGATTTTTAATTTTTTAAGTTGCCTGATTTGCAATAAATATGTATATTAACACGAACGTGGCGAAAGTTAATATGACGAAAGTTATAGTTTTTTGGCAACGTGGTGAACATGAAACGTGGCGAAAGTTATAGTGCCAATTTTGCGATTTTTCAAATTTTCACCAATATAACTCTATGGGGGTTTTCTATACGAGAAATCGATTGCGCGCATTCCCGAGGCATGAAAACGCTTTCATAGCCCTGATTCAGAGAAGGGATGATGTTTTAAATTTGAACTAAAATTCGAATTTTCGAAGGAAAATCGGCTGTCTATCGGGAAAACTCGGCGGGGAATTGATTTCGCTCTCACCGAGGCATAAAAACGCTTCCCTGACCCAGATTCAGGGACTGAGATTTTCTATAATTTTCTGGTAGCAGAATGGCAAATCCTATCCGTGTAAGAGACCCTTTCGTACTAATTGGATGGATTTATTGAGGCTAATAAACAACCCGTTATTAAGACCGAAGTAAGTTCCCCTCATTGCCGCCACTTAACGTTGATTAAACTTGTAAAAAAATTTTTATTTTCTTCCGGAAATTACCCATTTAGGGGTAATTTTATGCGAGAAGTTGATTGCACGCATAGAAAAACCTTGAAAACGCTTCCCAGATCGTGAAATATCATTGTTGAATCGCTGAGATCCCAACACTCGATATTAATTCCGAAAATTGTATATTTCATAATCTGGGATGCATTTTCAAGGGTTTTCGATGTGCACAGTCGATTTCTCGCACGAAAATACCCCTTATAGGTGATTTTTGAAAAAAAATTTGAAAATTTTTTGCAAAAAACGCAAAAGTAAGATTTTTTTGGCTCACCCTGTTTATGTTTAGGCTTGGCTTAAGCTTATGTTTAGGCTTAGGCTTATTCTCCAACTTCACATCGAATTAGGGATGTTACATTGCCACGAAAACGTGGCATTTGTTGAGCAAAAAAATTTAATTTTTGAGAAAAAAATTCAAATTTTGAGCAAAAATTTCGATTTTTGAGCAAAATTTTCGATCTTCAACCAACATTCGATTTTGAAAAAAATTCGATTTTTCACAAAAAAATTCAATTTATCAACCAAAATTAGATTTTTGAACAAAATTCGATTTTGAGAAAAAAATTCGATTTTTCACCAAAAAATTCAATTTTTCAACCAAAATTCGATTTTTGAGCAAAAATTTCGATTTTCAACCAAAAAAATGCAACGTTTTGGTATGGTGTTTGCCACTTTTTCTATTTTGTAGCACCCCTACATTGAATGTATTCAAAATTTTTATAAATAATTATAAAAAAAAGAAAAATACCCGACGTTAACAAATTTTCATCTTTAAAACAAATTTTCAAAAATATACATTCTTCAACATGTTATCTAGACACAATCAAAATTTATCCACTTATGCTTCATGTCGATTGACATATAAGCTGCAAAATTTTACACCAAAAAATCCATTCGCGACTAGAAAACGATCAACAGTCTTCTAATCTGATCTATCTTTATCATTGTTGATCTCATCTCTGTCCCATAAAAATAGTCCCGCCGAAGCAGCTTGTTCATCAAAACTCATTAGCCGTCCAATTAAGTTTTAAAACCGCAAAAAACCAGGCTCCTGATCGTGAATTGCGTTAGAGCGGATAAAAATAGCCTCTTGCATAACAACTGCTTGTTGTTTAGCCGAAGAGAAAGTCCACAACTGTGCCGCAATCGACAGTGCGTCACTAAATTCCACACATTCCAAAGAAACAACTGCCCCACACACGAATTGCCTTGTGCTGTTTTGGATTTATCCGAAAGTTGGAGCTGGATGAGATCAAATTTTAGCCAGCCGACGAGGTTCTTTGTCCTATCGTATCCAATAAATCACTACTTTGGTATATATGAATTGGCGATGATCATTTCGGCTCAAAATATATAAAAAGTCAAATGATATTGGGGAAATTTATTATTAGCAAGTAAGTGTATTACAACAAAGAGTAAGGAGAAAACCTGGGTATAACGTCATTTGTCAAGGAAATCACATTTTTTCAAGTTTGCAGGTTTGAGGATAAAATTAGCTTGGTCTCTGCTCAGCTTTTCGTTTATGCAGATGGTTGTTTTCAAAATGCTTATCGCTTGTAAAAAAAGGGGCTGTCCAGATATTACGTTATCATTTTTTTCGGATTTTTAGACCCCCTCCTCCCAACGTAATTACAAATGCACTAGCTTTATCAACTTTTTGTGAAGAGGGCTGACCACCCCCCCCCCAACGTTATCAAAAATGCACTGGCGTTATCGAACATTACTATGTCCTCCCTTTGTCGAGAAATCCTGGGTACGGCACTGGTCAGGGTGACCATTTTGCCTTTTTAGAGGCTTTGCCCCTTTTTTGACCTCTGTTGCCCCTTATTTTTTGTGTAAAAACGGGCAAAATTGTCCGAAATTTTGCGGGGAATCAATTGCGCGCATTTCCAACGCTTCTCTGACCCTGAATCAGGGAATCGGAGTGTATATTGAAGCGAAATTCGAAAATTTTTAGATTTTCTGCCTGAAAATGACTTTCTGGGGGTAAATTTATGCGGGAAATCGATTGTGCGCATTCCCGAAGCTTGAAAACGCTTCCCTGATTCTAAATCAAAGAAAAATTGATGTGTTAAGCAAAAATTGGTCATTGCTTCAATTCAATACACACACCCTGATTCACTGAATCAGAGAAGCATTTTCAAGCTTCTAAATGCACACAATCGATTCCCGTCATAAATTTACCCCCAGAAAGTCATTTTCAGGCAGAAAATCTAAAAATTTTCGATTTTCGCTTCAATACACAACTCTGATTCCCTGGTTCAGTGTCAGGGAAGCGTTGGAAATGCGCGCAATCGATTCCCCGCATAAAATTAGTCCTGATAAGGTCATTTTTGAAAATTTTTTCGTATTTATGGGTTTCTTGTTCAATTATAAATTAACTATAGCTACAAAACCAAGAAGCCAACATTTTAAAATCAGAAGTTACAAAATATAAACAAGCACGTTTATTGTGCAGTCAAGTGAACAAAGACGTGATAAGAAAGAAAAACATGGCAAAAAAATTTCGTTAAATTGATCAATACTGCTCTCTTTAAAGCTTTCTTCTCTTTGTTAATAAACAAATCTTTTCATGTTTTCTCTTGAAACTTTCATTTTTGTTTGATTCAATTGCATAGTTGAGTTGAAGGTATAAAAACAGCAAGAGCTCACACACGGTGCGCCATAGCGGAACTGACGTGATTTTTCACAGTATTTTCATTTTTTAAATTTTGCTTACATCCTATCTTAAAATTTGTTTAGCAAAAAGATACTAGAGAGAAAAACGGAGGTCAATATGTTGAGTTTTTCAGAAAATTTGACTGTTTAAAAAAGTTATAACAGTACGGACCTAAAAAATGGCAAAAAAAATATGGTAAGTACAGTCAACTCTCGATATAACAACCCTCTGAATAGAGAAATTTCAATGACTGACTAGTGTAACTTTTTTCAAGGTAACCTACTGACTAGTTTGTTTAATTTGAAGATACAGTGAAACCTCGATTTAGCGCCCTTTTCCGGGGCGCTAAATCGATTTTTAGGGGGAGCGCTAATCGATGTTTCACTATATATATTTTAGCTTTAAAAAAACCTAACTAGTCATGGGATTACCTGTCAAAAAGTTATACTAATCACCCATTTTATTTTCTAGTCACTAGTCAACAATTGAAATAGCTCCCTGGTCAATACGTTGAGTTTTGAAGAAAATTTTTCTCTGTAAAAAGATAGGTTTTTCTGCCCTCCACCCGTCAGTTCCGCTGGTAAAACCAAACGACACACAGTGGAAAGTATTGCATAAAAATTTCAAAAGATTGAAAACCACAACGATTGTTTGAAGTCTGTGAAATATTCACCAAAATTTCTTATTCACCTCGCTGTGTTGCGTGTAGTCCAAGCAATAGCTTCCGAACTGAAAGAATTTTTTGCAAGTTGGATGGAAAAAGCGCAAGGAAAAGAAGCAAGCAATGTTTGTATTCTTGATCACGTTGCGCATCAATTAGAATTTATTATTTTGAGCTTTAAAATTCGCGCTAACCAACGCATGAAAAAATTCCACGTATGCTTCACATAATGTACTTCATCGCAATAAAAGCGGGTAAATTTGGGTAAAAAAATGCCCCCTACCTACTTATTAAAAAAGACCGCATTTATCGGCTCTATGATTTTTCGCTTTTGCCAAAATTCATATGCGAAAAATCATAGAGCCGATTTATCGTTTCTGAGATCTCGTGGCTCCGGACGGACGTACGTACGGACACAAGAATAGATTTTTTATATTTATAATATGCTAAATTAGGAACAGGGAAGCGTTTTCAATATTTGACAATGCGCGCAATGGATTTCTGACATAGTACCCCCTGTACTAGAGCTTTTGACAACGCCATTTGTTTACAAAACGAGCTTTTGGCAACGATTTGCTCGTTACCAAAAGCTATATTATCGCGTTGCCAAAATCTCTAGTACTGAATAGGCTTATTTTGGTAAAATTAAGGATTTGAAACAATCGTACTATTACTTTTTTCACGTTTTTGGTTTTTCACACTTATTTTTTTTACGTTTTTTATTTGAATTTTTTCTCAAAAATCGCATTTTGATGCTACGGTGGGGGTATGGCTAAAAGTGGCGACAAATGTAAAACATGGGAGTAGAGTGTAAATGTTTATGTTTTTTGTTGTATTTTATTAAAGGGGGTGCAGATCTGGGGTCAATCTCAGTCGAAAAATTTTTTCTTTCGAAAAGTGACTTATAGGGGTAATTTTATGCGGGGAACACTAATCTGACGTCAGATTTTGATTTTGATCTATCCTTCACGACCACACAGGGATGCCGAATCGTAAAATCACTAAAATAAGATCAAATTGAGCACATTAGGGATAGGTTTTCGGGTACGAGGAACACGAATATGGCATTTTCAGAGTGTTAAAGGGGGGGGGGTAAAATTGCGGTACGTTGAAGGCCAAAAAAATCTGTTTTTGAATTTTTGCAAAAAATGACCCTACTACCCCTAATTTTATGCGAAAAATCGATTGCGCGCATTCCCGAAGCTTGAAAATGCTTCCCTGAATCAGGGTGTGTATTGAAGCGAAAATATGAAAATTTTAGATTTCTCTTCTAAAAACAGACTTTTTAGACTAATTTCTAGGCGAGGAATCGATTGTGCGCATTCCCGAAGCTTGAAAATGCTTCCTTGACCCTGATTCAGGGAAATAAGAGTGTGTATTGAAG
>OZJO01003794.1:3951-21261 GCA_900406225.1 Acrobeloides nanus | reverse complement strand
ACAACTCCAGCAATATATGTCGGTTGTGGCGACTTTGAATAGGTCAGGGATTTGAACTATGCAAAAAGTTTTAATGAAAAATGGGTCGAAAATCGATGATATTTCTATTATAATTCAAAAGCGCAATTATTGAGACAATAATTTTCATAAGGATTTTCTCCATGATATAAATTTTTTCACAAAAAGTGATGTTCTACAAAGTAGTTCGCCGTAATCTCAGGAATTCAATGAGCTATCGCTCAGCTCAAACGGATTTAAATTGATGGAGATATGTCCATAAAGTGGAAAAATATGGTAAAAAGCTGAGGCCCGTAGAAAAATTCTTTCTTCCCATGGGGATCCAGCATATTTTTTAGATTAATAGTATGAACTTTCTCACTCATATCGCCTTTTGGTCATGGGGGTGTTGCAATGGTTGCGCTCTTCCCTTGTGAGTTCAAAAATCGATTTTTGACTCATTTTTAAGCTCAAGATTTGATTTTTGGCTCATCTTTTGCTTTAAAAAAAAAGATTTTGTTTGTCTCTAAATTCGCATTTATAGCATGCCTCCATACCAACCTCCGCCCACTGAACCATCAACTAACGAACCAGCTACTACTCAACCA
Source organism: Acrobeloides nanus (assembly GCA_900406225.1). NCBI lineage: Eukaryota > Metazoa > Nematoda > Chromadorea > Rhabditida > Cephalobidae > Acrobeloides > Acrobeloides nanus. Next base: position 20,656 of record OZJO01003794.1, on the reverse strand, counting down.
GAATCTTCTCCATCAACTTCGAATCTAACTCGTCCCGAGCCGGAGTCCAGCCCATCATCGACAAAATCCGAACCGGAACTGCTCAACGCCGAAAATGAAAACATCTCACAAATGTCACCGGAAGATTTTGAAACAATACATGAAATTCGCCGTCGCCGTTTGGCTAAATTTGAAGCTCAAGAAGCCGAAAATCAAAATCAAGGCTCGTCATCTTCATCATAAAATAAATTTTTAGTTGTTTATGCGGGTTATATTGATGTCAAAAATAGTTTAGAGTGGTCCTGGTCGTAATTTATATCTATTTCTCCTGTTGTATTATAAAGTTTATAAACTTTTTGTGATATTTTTGAACGGCTTCTGTTCTACTTTTAAATAAATGTTTCCTTTAAATTAAAAGGTTGATTAAGATTTTATCCATTTTTAAAATGAATATATGAAACTAATTTTTGGTACGGCACACTAGTAATGCTCAAAGTTAGTAAAAATTGACAATTTTGCCACTGGTCTTAAATATGCGAATTTTGGGCACGATAAAAACATGTTCGTGGTGACAAAATTTGTGACTTTTTTGATCCGGTCTTTTTTATTGATGGATGTACCCTTATTTGATTTGGTATAGATTAGTGCCTCTATTATTTTCCATGCTGTGTACTGGCTAATTCGTCAAAATAAAAAAGTTATGAATTTTTAAAGCATTAAAATATATGCTCAGTCGTCGGAGGGTTAATAAATTTTTATTGTCAAATATTTACAAACATTCAATAATAAAAACTTTCAATAATTTGTTCTGTCAAAAATACCATAAATTAACGGATTTACAATAGGATTTACTACAATTAGACTATTTAAGAAAGGCAATGTAACTGACGCAATTTCTTTCAGAGTTCCATCTTTTTCAGCAAAAGCATTGACCACCGCTAACAAATTATAAGGTGTCCAGAAAGTTAAATAAGCTAGGAGGATAAGGGCTGCTTGTCGTTTAGCTTTCTAAAAAAGTGAAAATTAAAAAAATGAACAAAATGGATTAAAGTTGAATAAATAAAAAATTGGGGGAGTCAAATGCAAATGGTGTAAAGTACATTTTGAATGATGAGAGTTCAATCTCGTCAGGTTCGAAATGTTTTACAGTAGTGGGATCAAACAAGAACCTCCCAAAATGTACTTGGCACCATTTTCAATTGAGCTATACTGTTTTTTGACAAGGCCTTTGGGAACTAGTATAGTTGAAGCGTCGCACTGAATTTTTTTCGAAAAATTTTTTCGCGAGAAATGATCCCTTTAGGGGTAATCCGAATTTCGCATTCCATAAAACGCTGCTTTGAATCAAGAAAAAGCTGTTTTTGAAACAATATGAACAAGAAAATCATGTTTTATATTATATCTGATTTGTGTATTCAGCACAAATTGTTTGAAAAACAGCTTTTTCTTGATTCCAAGAAGCGTTTTCATGCTTTAAGAATGCGAAATTCGGATTTCCTGTATAAAATTATCCCTGAAGGGATCATTTCTCGCGAAAAAGTTTTAAATTAATTTTTCGAAAAAAGTCACGTTGTGCGACGCTTTAACTATACTAGTTCCGGCCTTTCAAGTCTGCCATACCTGTCTCGCTTTAGCGATCGTTTGCATAGCCATAGGCCCAACTCTCGATCTTTCCGACATCGACGGTGAAATCCCACCATTTTTTAAATGATTTAATTTTATCGACGGTATCATTCTCGGAGAATAGTTCATCGAAAAAGTAGACTTAGCTTTATAAAAACTTTTATGCATATTATTTTTATCAATTAGAGGTAGCGTTGATCTAAAAATAAAAACTTAATAGCGGATATAAATTTGTTATTTTCTTAGAAATTGTTCGTTTTCTTTGAAATACTTTGTCTTCAAAATTAGCCAAAAGATTATGGTAAAGGTGAAATGTTTATGCACTTTTATATTAAATTGTGCTAATTTCTTGCCTGTTAGTAGAAGCCAAAGTATAACTAGAAGAAGATAATTTTCTTTCTGAATCTATCCCATTTGACATATAAGAGACTTCTTTTGGAATTTCATCAAGAAGCCTGAGACAATTTGTTGAGGAAGTTGGAGAAGCCAAAGTAATTGTTGCTAAAAATTAGAAAAATATAAATTTAGTAACTTATTAATAATAAATGACGTAAAAAATCATGTGAGAAAAAAATTTAATTTCCAGATGAAAATAAAAATTGCGATTTTTTCTCAAATTAGATATTCAAACAAATTTGTTTCCTGCTTCTCTCTCTTCCTATTCATTTTCAGGAGGGATGAGGGGTGCACAGTCCACAACACGAGCATAAAACACTTCCCTGATTCAGAGAAGACGTATTGAGTATTGAAGCGAAAAGTCGCAAAAATGTCATTTTTGCGACTTTTCGTTTAATTATACAAGCCTTCCCTGGATCAGGGAAGCGTTTTTCGCTTCGAAAATCTCAAATTATGATTTCCCCCATGTTTTTACCCCTAGACGGTCATTTCCAGAAAAAAAATTTTGAAAATTTTTTCACGTTGGTGCCCCCTATTGTGTAGTAGCTTCCGGAAGTTAACAAATTTTTCATAATAACAAACCTCTATCTGTTTCAATACTTTTAATAATATCCTTATTATATGGTAAAAACATTGAACACCATGAATCTTTATCTAAAATTTTTTTCCTTTTTTTGCAAAAAACAAATTTGCATACCTTTTTTCGGTGCCGATAGCGCATTTAGCATAAAAATGAGCATAAAATAGCTGATGGCAATAATAAAAGTTGGAATCCAAAAAACAAATAATAAGTGAGCAGCTCCATAGGCTCTCTCCCAACTTAGGACATGATTAAAAGTTTCATTAAGACGTTGAAATTCGGATATGGTTAAATTTGTTGAGATCATTTTCACGCCGATTTCATGATAAAGTATGGTCCAAACGGGCGAGCATTGGCTAAAAATTTGAGATGCTCAGGAAAATTGGAAATTTTAAAAATTAAATTTTTGAAAATGAACCTCAAATTCGTGTTCTACGCTATGAAAACGCTCTAAACGATACCCATATTGTTCGTATAAACTAAATTTTGAAAATTCAGGTTTTCGTGTCAATACACAAACAATTTCAATTTTTAAAAATTTTCTATAAACAATAGGCAATTTGTAAAAGTATGACTGCGCCGAACGGGGCTCCGAACACGCCAAACGGGTCCCAATTAGGCTTAGGCCTAAGTCTAAGCCTAAGCTTAGGCTTAATTGGGACCCGTTTGGTGCCCCGTTCGGCGCAGTCGTACTTTTACAAATTGCCTAAACAATATGGATATCATTCAAAAGTATTTTTCCTGCAGATTAACAATATAAGCAAAATTGAATTTTGTTACAAATTATCGTGCTAATACACATTTTCACATTTTAGTGTTAATACAAACTTTTCAATTTTTCGTGCTAATATACACATTTTCATTTTAATACAAATTTTTTCAAATTTCCATGCTAATACAAATTTTTCAAATTTTCGTTCTAATACACATTTTTCAAATTTTCGTGCTAATGCACACTTTTTCGCACTTACGTAAAATCCTCCACTCCGGATGGACTAACAACCCGAAAAATGAAAGACTGTGGTATACTCAGCACAAATGCAGCAAACCATGCAATGCCTAACATTATTTTACATCTTCTGTACTCTTTTCTAGCTGCTCGGAGGCTTCTGAAAAAAATTGAAAATTTGAATTTTTTAAAATTTTATTGCTTACCCAAGATTGTATGCTCCAAAAACTCGGTCTATGGCAATACAAGCAATAACAAAGGAATTTAAATAAAATACAAAGGTGTGAAAAAATTTGCATATTCGGCATAATAGGTCGCCACCATACCACTAAAAAATTTTTTTTTTAATTTGAAAATTTCGTGTAATGAAACGAAGTCCCTGAAAATCAGGATCACGAAAAAATCCTACTTGAAAAGTCATCAACCATATAATTTGTGAAGTTGAATATATAAACATGGTCATAAGATCAGCTACATTAAGATTTATTCTTAGCAAAGTTATTTGAGAAACGCCCCGAGATCTTCTTTTGAACTGACGAAAAAGTTTATAGAAGGAAATGATATTTAGAGGTCCACCAATAGCTAGGCATAGGGAGAGGATTGCTATTTCTACCTAAAAAATTAATTTTTAAAATTTTTGACATCCTAACAAATTGGGTACAAGAAATTTTTGGCGTGCAAAAAAATTGGCCACAGGTGGGTTTTGAACCCAAGTTCCTTTGATTGCAAAACTAGCAATTATCCACTTTGCCATGCACCATGTTTTTAAATGAGGTATATTTTGGCGATTTTTTCTGATATTTTATTTTTTTTTGGATGCCGAAACGAAAACTTGAAAATTTGAAGCTACTGTACTTTAAGTGTCCCAATACGAGGTCAAGTTCAATTGGATTTCATGAATTTGGGACCCAAATTTTTTTCTAAAAATGACATATAGGGGTAATTTTATGCGGGGGAATCGATTGCGCTCATTCCCGAGTCCTGAAAATGCTATCCTGACCCTAATTCAGATGAAAATGACTATTTTTTATTCAAAAACCTATTTTTCCCTAAATCAGGGGCAAGAAAGCATTTTCAGGTCTCAGGAATGCGCGCAATTGATTCTCCGCATAAAATTGCCCCTATAGGTGTCATTTATAGAAAAAATTTCGGGTCCCAAATTCATAAAATCCAATTGAACTTGACCTCGTAACACTTAAAGTGCAGTAGCTCCGAAAGTTTTCTAATTTCTTCGAACTCCTTATTTTTCCTTATGTACTTTAATTTTTTTGCTGCACTTCCGTCATTCATGAAAAATTGATGCACAAAATTAGCCTCGTTTTCCAAAACTTTACGAATTGCTTGGATACACGTTCCACACTAAAAGTGCAAGATGACACTTCATAAATATGTATAGCGTAATCAAACGTATTATCCTACGCACTTTTTTAAAATAAAAAGCCTCATCAAGTAAAAACGTAGGCATATACTAAATATCCTTTTAAATTGATTGGAAACGCATGGGTTCGAACCTGGGACATTTGATAGACAGATCAATAAGATAGTCACTCAGCCATGAGCGCGCTTGTTTTTGGTTAACTTTTTTTCTCATCTGATCAGAGTAGTACAAATAAAAAATTAGAAATTTAATTTTTACTTACAACTTCAGTAAGAGATCGGCTTCCAATTTCTTCGGCATAATTTGGTGTAGTAGAAGTTTCAATAAAAGATGAAGGAATTTCGGTACCCGTAACATTTATATTGTATAACATCTAAAATATTTTTATAATCAAAAAATAGTAATTGGAGATGAAAAATTTCAACCCACGAAAAAATTTGAAAATTTGTGAGTTTGTAATATATAGAATATTTCTTACAACATAAAAAATCATCATTACGGTATGGTAAATGAACTATAAGCCTAAGCCTGAGCCTAAGGTATGGTAAAATGAACTATAAGCCTTTCTATTCGATACACAATCAAAAAATAAACCTATCATATCTTTCATAAACCACACATATCTTTCATAAACCTATCATAAACCACAAGACTGAATTTTTATTTTCAAATTCCGAGTATAAATATTTGCCTCGGATGTTTTTTTCAGCAAGAAAAATATTTTAATAGATAAAAAAGTTTGATAACAACAAATATCCTCGAGGAAAATTGAATTTGCAATTTATTTCTTCGGCTTCTCCTAAGAAAATTACTCGAAAAAGTGTTAAAAGTGCAATTTGTTTTTCCTTATCTGGAGGAAATTACTTCAAAGAAAAAAACAATTTAGAGGTTTGACGTGATTTGAGATTACTCGCCAAGAGAAAAATATGCCACGCACAAAAAAGAAGGGGCGTTTGAACAAACAAACAATAATTAATGAGATATACTCTATACACATAGTGCCGAAACATTCAAGCGAAGATAAAACGAAGAAAAAACGTTTCGTAGTAAAAAAAAGATATATTGTACCAGGACCGTAGCTAGGATTCGGGTTTAGGGGAAGGCATACATGGGCAGACCTCAGGTTTTTTACCTGGGGGGTTGTGGGTCGGGGTTGGGACGTAGAATATGGGTCGGAAGGCCGACAAATTGAGGATTAATAGTCGAAAAGTAGTTTGCTTGGAGCAGCATATTTTGGAAAAAAGAATATTTTTTAAATTTGTCAATCTTGTTTTTTGGTCGCCAACTTTTCGACCCTATCGGGAGGGGGACCAAATGAGGGTTGTGGGTTTTTTTTAGCACGTGCCCCCCCCCCTAGCTACGGCCCTATATTGTACAACAATCTAATGAATCACATAGCCGAGTGGTTAGTGTGCAAAGATTACAATTATAGGCCGCGGTTTCGAAACCTGATCCGAAATTAAAATTTTCCGCCTCTCATAAAATTGTTTGCATATGCCTATTTTTGGTTGTAGATCATTATCCTATTAATATTTTTTCATATATAGGCAGTTTGACATGTATGGCGCTGGTTCAATCCCCGCTGGCGTGTCGAACCGCCTATATATGAAAAAATATTAACAGGATAATGATCTCATACCAAAAATAAGTATATGCAAAAAATTTCATGAAAATCGTAAAATTTTAAATTCGGATCGGGATTCGAACCAGTGACTTATAAATGCAATCCTTCACACTAACCACTAGGCCATGTAACGCATTAGCTTTTTATATAATATATAACCCATTTTACTCGTCTCGTTGAGCTAAGTCGAATGGCATTACGCGATTTTTAAAATTTCAAATTTCCTGCAATTTTTGCAACAAAAAATGATTTCCGTTGTAATACACAGACATTAAAACACACACAGCCTTCAAAAAATGTCACAAAAAACGAAATATTATCAAATTAGCAAAAGCGTCGAGGAATGAAATTCCAATTTTACGCAGGCTTGTGTTTTGTTGCTTGTCCACGTTTAGGTGGAAAAATTTTAAAATTATTTTTTCAAAAATTCCCCACAGGATCTAGCTAATACTAGAATCTACGCGTAGCTACGAATATAAGAAGAATAAATAATAGGTAACAAACTCTAGGGTATATACACATCTTCATTACATATCTCAATATGGCATAATGAAGAGCTTACATAAAAGAAATTCAAAGAAATGAGTAAATTATATATATAACATATTAACAAGAGTAATAATTATCTTCATTAGGCATTTGTACTCTTTTTTAGGAGTTTAAGCATCATAAACCAATTATTTTTAAGGATGATCGCCAGTCTAGAAACACAATTTAAGACATTAGCCGTCTCGAAATCAGGATTCATTTCGAGACGTCTAAAAACGGGTTGAATGTGTCTGAACATTGACACGAAAACCCTGAATTTGAAATTTTGTAATAAATCATTATAAAATTCAAAATCTTGACAATTTGAGGCAAAATAGATAGAATGACTTTTTTTAACTCTCCGAAACGATTAAAATGACACCAAAAATATTGAATTTGAATGGCTATTGAAACGAAAATATGAAACTGGGTTTTCGTTTCAATAACCCAAAACATCTTCAAAATTCAATATTTTGTGTCATTTTAATTGTCTCGGTGAGTTATAAAAAAAGTCATATTTTGTCCCAAATTGTCAAAATTTTGAATTTTATAATGATTTATTAAAAAATTTCAAAGTCAGGGTTTTCGTGTCAATGTTCAGACATATTCAACATTTTCGAGACGTCGTCTCAAAATGAGTTCCAATTTCTAGAGAGACATCTAGCGCCTCAAATTGCATTTCGAGACTGCTAGCGGTCATCCTAAAAGCTATAACAAGCCAAAAAACAAAAAGTATCAGCCCCAAGGAACTCGCGAAATTTTAAAATGCATAATTCACAGCGGTTTGTTGTTGCAAAAATTGGAGAAATTCGAAATTTTAAAAACGAATAATGCCATTCGACTCGGCTCAACGAGACGAGTAAAACGAAGTAATATTGCTGAACTAAAAGTCTTTTCCGCCCCATAAAATAACTGGGCTTTTCGACTTTTGTTCTCAATGGACTGCTCGCTACATGGCGCGTGTAACTTTCTTTAAAATGTCTTTTAAAAAAGCGTTTAATTCAGCGCACGCAATTTTTTTAATGAGCATTTTTAGATGAAATTTATTATTAAATCTAAATATGGAAAACACGCAACGGTATCAGAGAATGGATATTTGTATACTTTTCAAAGAGAGAGCATAACTGGCTATAGTACAATATACTCTCAATTTACCACCCCCTCGATTCAACGCCCCCACCCCTGACGAAAAAGTCCAATTTTACCATTGATTATCCTAAAAATGACGCTATTTGGGGTAATTCGATGCCGGGAATCGATTGCGCGCATCCCTAAGTCTTCCCAGAATCGATTCATGGCCAGCGCATTGAAGCGAACATCAAGATTTTTAGTTTTTATGTGAAAATAGTCGTTTCTGGGAGTTTTCGATGCGGGGAATCGATTGCGCTCATCTTCGTTGCAATACTCATGCGAGCAGAAACACGTTGCAACGAAATCATTTTCGTTGCAACGCGATTTCCGTTGTAACGAGCTGCTTACATAAGCCTGATTGTCAATAAACCGCGTTTATTGAAACGATTGATATGACAACAGTATCAATCGTTTCAACAAACATGATTATTCAAATGGCCATAACTCAACGAGTTTATAAGATTTTTTAATAATTTCTCTGCAAAAAAATCCTCAAACGCTCAGCTTTCACAAATGTGGTTCAAAAAACACTCGAAGAAATCCGGGTTGTTCTCCCCTTCCCGAGGGGGCGTTAAATCGAGAGTTGACTGTATATATCTTTGCGATCAGCTCAAAAAGAATGATGGTTGCCATTGTTCAGTGAATTATTGGCCGAGTCAAAAATATGTTTATTGACACGAAAGTGGAGAAAGTTACGTGGCGAAAGTTATAGTGCCAAATTTTTGCCAATTTTTAACCAAACGCATGACCAAGTTGCACAACCACAACCCCGGTACTCCCCGATAAAATTTTACCGGGGGGGGTAGGTCATCGGTCTCCGGAGGACCCCCTTCCAAAAAAGGTCGCCAAACTGCGGAGGGGGGGGGGGATGGATCATAAAAACAAAAATTTTGAACCGGGGTCTGTGCAACTGTGCACATGACCAACAGAAACTGCGCTTTTCGGATTTTTCTAGATTTTCATATACAGTGTACTGAAATGAGCCCCAGTCATATAAACAATAATAAATGACATCTCTATATGATCTCGATCGTTTGTTGCACTCAATCAGAATTTATGTATTAATTCCTCAAATTCATAAAGAAACCTGCAAAGAGAAAAATCGCAAGCACAATCCTTTTTAATTCCCAGAAGCCATAATACGAAATGACCCGGGGATGAAAGAAAGCTGTTAAGAAAATATGGAAGCTTTTTTAGGATTGAAGACGCAGAATATTTTTTTCCCCCGCTTACTTTAAGGATTACAAGATATACAGTTAATAACCACTTCAGCATATAAGACTCTTAATACGGATGTTTACCATGTGAAAGATATTCTAGATCATATGAACTACGCACTTAGAGGGTATTTTTTATTCTAATGCATGGGATTTTTCGGGTTGATACATCAGATGATGTGGATTTAAGCTGTGATTTTGCAAAAAAAGAAAGAATTTTTTGTACATATTTAAAAATCACTGCTCACCAAGGGTCAAAGTTTAAACAATTTAGCCAATCGACTCAGCTCGCCGAGCGCTTCAAAACGAGTACCATATCATGGCTTTTGGGGGGTTGACCTATGGCCGATTGACTAACGTGCTCAGCCTTCACTCAAAGAGGGTTCGATCCCGCATCCAAAAGTCATTTTTTTATTTTATTGTCAAAATTCATGAAAATTTTTGCATATCCACATTTTTATGCGGGGAACACAATGGCGCTATTATTTTTCTATGCAAACTTTTGGAAAAAAAGTTTTAGATTTTTTGATACTTTTCGATTGTTTCAAAAGTTTTTATGGAAAAAATAGCTCCATCATGTTCTCCACATACAAATGTGGATATACAAAATTTTTCATGAATTTTGACAATAAACTTTTGGGCGTGGGATTGAACCCGCGCCCTATGATGAAGGCCGAGCACGTTAGCAATCGATCATGGGCCGCCCCCAAGACTCTATGATATGGTACTCGTTTTGAAGCACTAGATGAACTGAATCGATTGGCGAATGTTTTAAATTTCGTCCCTTGCCAGCACCTTTTTCCTTTTGGTGCGCCGTAAAATGCAAAAAAGTTTTTGCAAATTTTTATCTTGGACGCTTAGAAATTAGATTATTGAAACGGAAACATGAAAAATTGGGTTAAGTTCAAGAAAATAAATTTTACAATAACATAAACATAAACATTCGCGCACACTCTAAAGAATTAAAGATTCTACACAAGCCTATGTTAATTGCGAGAGCGTTTAAAACGAATTGAATAAGCTCATTAAAAAACGAAAGTTGTTTTTCATAAATAATCGCTTCGACATACACATCTTGAGATGGTTGCACAAACAAATTTAAAAAATGCGTAAAAAATTTATCAAACACCATGAATCTCAGGATTAGGGACTTGATAAATTATTTAACTGCTACTCACGATCGAAAATAATTAGATTGCCAAAAGAATAGGCGGGTGATATTTAATATCTAATTGGAAAATGGCAAAAAAGGGGAAATTCTTGGAATATAAAAAAGATCCATTTCTATTGGAAAAAAGATGCCGCTTTTCTTTAAAAATAGCATAGCTTAAAGAGGCTTTGAAGGGATATACCCAGGGTTGCCATATTGGTTTATGATCTGGGTGACGAAAATTTGTTGTCTAGGTTACACTTCATTGATAAAAAGCTTGCTTGGGTTACAAAGTGATACCCAGCCATAAATTTTACAAATTTTTGGGTTACAAAATGCTTGTCTGGGTAGGTCACAATTTGGCAAACGTGGATATACCCAGCGTCGTAACTATGGGAGGTGGTCTGTGGAACCTTCCCCCCTCAAACCTGAAAAAATTTTATTTTTCGGGGGAAGAAAAATGAAATTTTTTTGAAAAACTCCCCCCTCCAAATTTGGACCAAAATTACGACGAAAAAAATAGAAACGATTCAAATTTATTGCAAAAACAAAAAATGTTCTAAATCTCCAAAATGGAACTTTTTCTGATCGTCCTAGTAATTTTAAACTTATGGCTCTAGCTTATACGATTCCTTTTCTGATTAATTTTTTTTCAAAATTTTAAAAAACTAGAAAGTTTCTAGAACCAAGATTTTTTGGCTTCGTACTTTATAGAAAACACAAAAAAATTCATGCGTAAGCCAAAAAGCCATTCATAAGAACTTCTTAAAGCCTTGCCATAACCGTGTGGTTGTAAAATAAATCCGCTTATCTCATGCCTAATGCCGTAAAATCTTACAGGCTTGGCTAAAAGTACGCCAACTCGAATGCTTACCACATTGAAACGTGTGAGGAAGGATGTTTGACGCTTTTTTTATACCAGACACAGGAAATTAGATAGATAAGCTTTTGCCTATAGCTTGATTCAGGGGGCTAAAGTAATGGGTTATACCATAATTTTCGAGCTTTTGCTATTTGAATAGAATCTTTACAAAAATGACTCCTATATGGGTTTTTCTATACGCGCATTGCCAAATTGTGAAAATTCTTCCCTGAATGCGGTTACAAGTCGATTTAAAAAAAATTTGCAATCTTTGACCACACAGACGCAAATGTTGTAGCACGACTGAAAATTATTATCTATAAAATCCTCCAGAATTCGTTAAGCTCAATAGACAATAATTTGTGACGTATTCATAGTAGTCTATGAGGAATATTTTGTAATAAGCCTCTAAACACTATATTTTTTAAACAAAACTACATTTACACCTACTCAAGTTTTTATTCAAAAGCAAATGTCTAACGTTCAAAAATTCAAAGCAAACATCTCAATTTGTGGAAAAAATGGCTACGATAGTCTAGATAGCACAAGATTTTTTTGTTGATCTTTACATTTTTATAATTAATTTTTATAAAGATCTATGTTCATGGGGGTAAGCTTACCCCGATAAGCCTCTATGTAATACTCGGGAGAGATATTTCATTAAAAAAATTTTTAATGAATAAGTTTATGAGCAAATAAATTCCTTGGGGTGATCGAACTCATGTAAAATGGGTTTGAAGAAAAAAATTTGTCATAAAGATAAAGGTTAAATAAAAATTGAGAATTTGAAAAAAAGAACAAATAATTTTGTGTTTTCGTCTATTTCGTTCGAACTTGATTGATCCATTTATTTATACAGGGTGGCGCACAAAAAACCGGACACTTAAAAAATTTTAAGGATCGCCACAAGCTCGCACATTCTATCGTATTGAACGCGAGCAAAAGTACGATAGCCCACAAGCTATCGTACGAAGTCATTGTAGGATCGTAAAGTTTTGTTAAAGTACGATGAAATCGCCACAAGCTGTCGTACGATGCAATACGATGGCATTGTACGCAATTTGTCGTAGTTTTATCGTACTACTCAAAAAACGCTGTCGTACGACAAAAAATTCATTGTCGTATGATAAAGTACGACGACTCATCGTACGAATTTCGGCCATTGTACGAGTCATCGTACGAGTACGATGACTTTCGTACGATAGCTTGTGGCGACTCGTATCGATTAAGCGTGACACTGAATGTGAAATTCGGATTCCCCGAATAAATTTACCCCCAAAGAAGTCACTCCCAGAGAAAAAAACTGAAAAAATTCGAACAAAATCACGTTCAATGCTACGCTTAATCGTTACTAGTCCCAAAAATCTAATAATTTTAGTTTCCATTTATAAAAGTCACGATCTAGATTCTCAATGGTACTCATAAAAATGCATTAATTTCCCTAAAAATACACATTTTCGAAAAATACCATTAGTCGCTAATCAACATGATTGCTTATATCCGATTAAATCCTCATAAATCTTCTTACATTAACGGCCTACATACAAATCATATATGGTAGAAACATTATAAAAACCAATGCTCGTTTATGCTGGATTTAAAAGACATGAACCACATGGCTAAATGGATAGTACAAAGTGATTTAAAAAATGAGAATTTTGCGATGTTTTCAAAAATTTTCAAGTTTTTTAATTTTCACCATAATAACCCTAGGGGATTTCTTTATGCGAGGAATCGATTGAGCGCTATTTTTTTCAACTTTCCATCCCACCTATAATTTCAATTTCACCTGCCCCTACAAAATTTATACTTTTAATTTTGGCGTCCAAACATTTCCGAGTATAAGCCACAAACTACCGGGTGCCCTAAAATAGAACAATTTTGCAATTTTTGCGCGATTTTAAAATCTTCACCAAAATAACCCTATAGGAAGCTTTTCTATACGATGAATCAATTGCGCACATTTTCGAATTAGGGACGTGCGCGCGATTTTTAACATCGAAAATTTGATAGGCTTCGATAGAAAATAATACTCGGAATCGAAATCTCCATTATTAAAGGGGGTGTACTTTATAGTCGGATCTCGAAAAAAATTTATTTTCACAAAAGTGATCCTATTAGGCGTAAAATCATGCTAAAAATCGATTGCGCGCATTCCCGGAGCATGAAAATGCTTCCTTGACCCTGATTCAGAGAAATAGATGTGTGTATTGAAGCGAAAATCGAAAAATTTTGAAATTTCTCCCTCAAAATTATATTTCTGGGGGTAATTTCATGCGGGGAATCGATTTATTCTCGAAGTTTGAAAACGCTTCCCTGACCCTGATTCAGGAAAATAAGAGTGTGTATTGAAGCGAAATTAGTACATGTTGAATTTTCGCTTCAATATACACTCTTATTTCCCTGAATCAGGGTCAAGGAAGCATTTTCACGCTTCGGGAATGCGAGCAATCGATTTTTCGCATGGTGTTAATCGTTGACATCAAATCTTCTTGACACCAATCGTTTTGTGTGTACGGGGTCGTATGGATGGCCTACGGGGTCACGGGAAGCCATACAGTTCACGGTTGACAGTGATCAGTACGGTTGATGGTTGACCGTACGGTTCAACTTAGGAATGCACTCTTTGTGTTCGAGAAATGGCGCTAGGAAAAAGGTCACTTTCGTGACATGAAAATGGCCTATTTTCTATAGAAATAGCGTGATAGTTGTTTCAAATGCTGTTTTTTCATTTTAAACTATCGCCATTGTTTTTCCCATGCCAAAAATAGGTAGAATCGACATTTGTTAGAAAATTTCGAAAAAAAATTTCGGATTTTTTCGGGGAACAGAATTTCCAAAAAGTTCTTCAAATTGGCTGATTTCTTGTACTCGGGGGTTTTTCGACATGGAGAACACGAATCCGAAAGAATTTTTGAATTATGACCACAGGAAGGGGTCGAATAGATCAGAGGGACCAAACCTAACTTGGTCACATGTTTCCATATGAGTATGCACGTCCCTATTTTTGAGCCTTGAAAACGCTTCCTTGACTCTGTTCAGGGAAGAGATGTGTGTGTATTGAAGCAAAAATAGGCTAAGACGACATTTTTTAAAGTTTCAAGGTCCGGTGATGATCGCAATCGATTCCTTGTATAGAAACCCCCCCCCCTATACGGTTATTTTGGTGAACATTTGAAAAAATCGCAAAATTGCCTTTTTTGAAGCACACTTTATAAGATAAAAACACAGCTACGCAATTTCCGATTTTTGCACATGACTTTTGAGATTATACATGAATGACAAATTTAGCAAAAATTAGTTTATCGGCGAAAACATTCATTGCAGAAAAAGTACAGGCCAATAAAATGCTAGAAGACTAATGATGTTAGAACACAATGACTAAATAGTCATCAAAATTTGAATAATTATTCGGGGGAAAGAAATTTTAGAGAGTGAGACGGATCTGTGAAATTAAAAAAAAGTTTTTGAGCATAATCAAGTTCTAGGAAATGCTTTGATTCAAAAAAACTATTTTTAACGAATCCGGTTAGACTATTGAGCAGTAAGGGAAAAATCGAATTTCCAAAAAGTTATTCAAATTGGCTGATTTCTTGTANATGTAGCACAAGAAGAGTTTTACAAAGTGGGCCAAAAAACCGGATTTTTGCGATTTTTGAACATATTTTCGCCGAAAAAATTTTAAAATTTTTTTCCAAAACAATCCTAAATGGGGTTTTCTATTCAAAAAATCGATTGCGAGCATTAAAGAATGGTGAAATCGCTTCCTTGACCCTGGATCAGCCCAAAAAACCATATTTTTGCGAATTTTTGAGTTTTTTGGCTGATTCAGGGAAGCGATTTCACGATTTTTCAATACCCGCAATCGCTTTCTCACATAGAAAACCTCATATAGGGTTGTTTTGGAAAAAAAATTTTAAAATTTTTCGGCGAAAATTTTCGTGAAAAATAAGGTTGAGAAACATTTTTTATTTTTCAATTACCGAGGCTATTCTCCCTCTTAATTACACCTATGGTTGCAGATTTTATTCTAGGATCAAGTTACAATATCTAATAATTTTAAGCTAATTTCTAATCACATCCCTAAATAGATTTTTCTTGGAAAAATTATGTCATAAGCTTTCATTAAATCAAGTGAGTACAAAAGTGCATTTTTGTGGTTTTTGGACCCGAAAAATGTTTTTGGGACCGGAAAATTTTTTTACTAAAAATGACCTATATAGAGGTAATTTTATGCGGGGGAATCGATCGAAAATAGAATTTTTTTCGATTTTTGCATCAATACACAGAATCCGTTCCTTGAATCAGGATCAAGGAAGCGTTTTCATGCTTCGGGAATACGCGCAGTCGATTACCCGCATAAAATTACCCCTATATGAGTCATTTTTAGTAAAAAAATTTTCCGGTCTCAAAAAATTTTTCGGGCCCAAAAATCACAAAAATGCACTTTTTTACTCACCCTGTAGTGTTGTGACGAATGTGATGTCACAAATATTTTTCCCTCGGACAAAAGTGACACACGTGACATCAAACACATATGTCACATAAGCTTACAAAAATGATGTCACATAAGCTTACAAAAATGATGTCACATAAGCTTACAAAAATGATGTCACATACACTTCGGACATATCATGTCAGATGTGTCATTTGAAATAGCGACGTCTGTCATATATGTCACACGTCCTGTCCGATGTGTACACATATAGGGTAACTATTTAAAGTCCAGCTTTGCTGGACTTCTTCACTTCATGCGGAGAACAATGTAGCGTCGGTGGTGCCTTTTAACATTTTCTTATTATTGTTTATTATTTAAGATCAATAAAATCTTTAGTTGGCTATATATTTTTGTGTTCGCGACATGTAGTATCGTAAATTTCTAGTTTAAGATTTCATCTGTCTATATCCGGTCCAGCCACCTAATTTAAGTTCCTAATTGAATTCTTAAAATCAAAGCGAACATATTAATTCACTTTTGTTTAAGGCTTAAGGTTTTCGTCACATGCGAGAAATTATCACTATTAAATAATTGCGTAGGAATCTCTTAAAAAGTTGGAATCCTTATAAGGGCTTATAATATCCATGCGCTTAAAACGATTCTGCTAAAGATTTAAAATTTAATTGATCATATGTTTATTACATCGCTAAAAAATTGAAATTTGCGACGTTGGGGGCCATCCAGATATTACGTAATCAACGACTATTTTCCAGTTAGGGTGTTTCCATGGGTTTTATGACTTGGTTTTGGTGTCTACCCCCCCCCCCCTAATAGGGGGGGGGGGGCCCCT
>OZJO01003791.1:0-10855 GCA_900406225.1 Acrobeloides nanus | reverse complement strand
AAACCTAAGAATCGACGGTTTTCTCATAAAAATCCGAAAATGTTTGATTTTCGCTTCAATACACCGATTCCTTCCCTTAATCAGGGTCAAGGAAGCGTTTTCAAGGTTCGGGAGTGCGCGCAATCGATTCCTCGCATGAAATTACCCCTAAGGGGTCACTTGTTAAAAAAATTTTTTTAAATTTTCTACTCGACCCTACTTTGGACCTCACTTTTCACGAAGTGACCTCAAACCGGACCCCCTCCCTCATCATAGCTTGGCCAAAAGCCGTATTATAAAGGTCGAACAATTTTTGCCATTTGGCCTTTGTGTTTCCCATATAAAAAGAGATTAAAAAATCACTATTTCAACATATGTTACGAAAAAAATTTTTCTTAGTCCAAATGGCCCTAAAGTGCACACCCCCTTTAAAAAATAGCACCAAAAAATACTTAAAGGTATTCAATATATGATCAAAACAAGTTAGATTTATTGTATGTGCCACAGTGTATATAAACTATCTAATTACCGAATAAATTTGTATAAAAAACTCCATGGTATTTTTATTGTCATCTTTAGCGACAAACGATTTATACAGATTCGTTTCTATGAGTTCTTGATATCTTGGTCTTGAGCTTAATTCATTTAGGCAAGACTTTACAAAATAACGTAAATCGTCCGAATAACCTTCATTAAAACAGCGGCTCATAATTTCNCACAGTGTATATAAACTATCTAATTACCGAATAAATTTGTATAAAAAACTCCATGGTATTTTTATTGTCATCTTTAGCGACAAACGATTTATACAGATTCGTTTCTATGAGTTCTTGATATCTTGGTCTTGAGCTTAATTCATTTAGGCAAGACTTGACAAAATAACGTAAATCGTCTGAATAACCTTCATTAAAACAGCGGCTCATAATTTCGTGGCCATTCACATTTTTTATGACATTTATTATATGAAATAAATTTTTTGGATGAAATTCTTTGATATCATAAGGGATAATTCCATAGGCTATCTCGACTAAAGTGATTCCTAAGCTCCAGATATCATTTCGATCATCATAAGGTTGATCGTCTTCGAATCTTTCTGGTGGTAGATATAGCAATGTGCCTTTGAACGTGCTTGCCTTGGATCCTAGAAAATAATATAAATTTTGTTGAACTATTTACCTGATTCCAATATCTTGGAATGGCCAAAGTCGCAAAGTTTTACTTCGCCTTTCTTGTTTACAAGAACATTTCTTGGTTTCACATCTCGATGCATAACACCTTGTTCTTTGCAAAACACTAAGGCGTCTAATATAGATACTGCGATAATTCCGACTACCTTCTCTATTATTACAATTCCTCTTGAAATACTTTCCATATATTGCATTTCATGCTCTCCATGCTTTCCATATAATTTTTCATGGAAATATTGATATAAATCTTCAAGTGAAGCTTCCATAAGTTCCATAAAAATCCAAACTTTTTTTTCATCTAAAGCGTATCCATAGAAATCGATTACATTTGTGCCATGGGAAATCTTGCGAAGTATGCTCACTTCTTCGATTAATGATTTTAATTGATCCTCGTTAATTTTGTTTCGGTTTCTCGGAATATTTAAGATTTTTGCAGCTAATGGAAAATTATCTTGTGGGCGAAACAAAAACATATCTTCATAAAATAAATTATTTAGTGGGTTAAACAAAAACTGTTCTACTGATGCATTGTTGTTTGTATAAATATTCATTTCACCCTGTAGATTGTTTATGTTAAATTGATATGTTTTGCTATTGCCCGGAAAATTCAATTGATTAACATTTGAATCGTTCAAAAGTTTAACGTATTTGGCAACGTCTGACTCTGAGCTCGATGATCCCAAGAAACCTGGAAAATATCGTTTTCTATACTTGTCAAAAACTTACTTTTTATGAATTGAAGAATCGATTGCATGTCTTTTCTTACGTTTAAATTGTTGGATTATTGATATAATCGTGCAAATTTAATATACAATTGAAAAAATAACTTTTTTACAATAAATATAATCAACAAAGAAAATATGGCACTATAATTTTCGCCACATTTCATGTTCGCCACGTTGTCAAAAAACTATAACTTTCGCTACGTTCATGTCAATACGCATATTTATTGCAAATCAGGCAACTCAAAAATTGTGCAATAAAATTTCAGTTTCTGCGACAGAATAATTTCAGAATAGTTGAGTTGTCTGATTTGCAATAAACATGCTTATTGACACGAAAGTGGCGAAAGTTACATGGCGAGAGTTATAGTGCCGAAAATATTGATTAAATCAGAGCGATACTCGTACATCTTCAATAACAACTCGTTGGTTAACAACAAACTGATAAAGAATATTGGATCATTTGAAAGAAGGAATGTTTATTAATTGTGAGTAACAGCCAGATTCATTTTCGAAATTAGTGAACAAAAATCAATGAGGTTTTGCTAAAAATTATAACATTATTAAAAGGTGTGTCTAATATTTAATCTTTGTGTCTTGAAGAAAAAATTTTCTACTCCAATATGCGAATATTGGAGTAGAAAATTGTGATAAACTTTATAGTTCTAAAAGAACATATTAATCTTTAAGGTCTGTTTGCCCATGTTCTCGAATGCTTTTCATTTCTCACCGGAACATTTGGTCTCGATTTCGAAAGTCGATTAAATCATGAGACCATTGCAATAGAAGTAATTCACCAAAACCATGTAAACAATAAATTGTAGCATTAGAAAACCCGAATTGAAATTTTCTCACTACAATCATATGTAAAAAGTCACCAAACAAACTATCTGACTATGATTTCGTGTCACTGCAAAGAATACAAATTTTGAACAGCATTGTACAGTTTTTATGGTGTTCGATAGCGCAGACACCCAGCTTTGCAATAAGTGGTCAACCATTCTCTGGCAATTTTCCTAGGCTGTGATAGCTCAAAAAAAATTTTTGGTCGCGAAAACACATAGTTGTACCCCTTTCCGTGGGCCTAGCTCCGACCAGTGAAAATTTTTTTCAAAAATTCTTTCTGGAAGATGATAGTCAGTTATAGGGCTTTCATCGCATAAAAACTTGCAGCACATTGTCCGCGTTTAAAAAATATGAGTGTACCTGAAACAGGAAAAATAAAATAGGTTCGGTGGAAACCGATTTATTCCGAGAAATCATAATAAAAGTGTATTTAAAGGGGGAGGCAAAAAGTGGAAAATTTCCAACAGTCACTGTTGGAGGGGCCAAAAGTCACGGGACAAATGCCAAAAGTTATGGAACAACTGAAAAAGTTTTCAGTGTAATTCGTCTCCAAAATATAAGATCAGGCGATTTAAGATCAAGCAGAAGTAAGAAAAAGAAGGGGTATCCCCAGCTTCAAAGTGGCGTAGAAAATTTATTTACGGGAGTATATCTTCCAAAATCTAATCGATTGTGCCTCAAGTATTCCTCAAACGATTGCTTTTTAAATTAGGAAAAAAGAATTTAAGGGTTTTTAGAAAAACCGTTTTGAGTGAACTGTCAAGAGTTAAAATCCTGCTCTCCTACAACATTAACGCATCTACAACACTCGGATCAACTCGGATTCATCTCGAATCACTAAATAGAAGGGTTTTTACAACCGGGGAATCGATTGGTGATGGTTTCAGGGGCTAAAAAATTTTTCCTGACCCCACCCCAGGATTTTTGGAAAAAATTTGCGGAAAGCAGGGATACCCCTAACTTCAAAGTGGCGTAGAAAATTTATATAATTTTTCTCTAGCACTGTCAAAAAAATTTATATTAATATTTAATAAAGCCTATTTTTTTCGCAAACACCGAGTTGCGGATTTTTTAGACTTCATTCCGAAGATGTAGGTTCAAATCCAGGTGACGAACATTTCTTTTTGCCTGATTTTGTGTTTGCAAAGATGTCAAGAAAACTATTTTTTAGAAAATAAAAATCGACAAAATCAATCCGTAGCGTTGTAGAATAGGCTTTCAGGATTTTTTTAAGCTCAAGATCATCAAAAACGGATGAAAACTGACGGAGGAGATGCGTTTTGAAACTTTTCCTTCTCTATAGAGTACTACAAACTACAAGAATGTCTCTATAGAGAAGAAAAAGTTTCAAAACGCATCTCCTCCGTCAGTTTTCATCTGTTTTTGATGATTTTGAGCTTAAAAAAATTCTGAAAGTCTATTTTACAACACTACGGATTGACTTTGTCGATTTTTATTTTCTAAAAAATAGTTTTCTTGACATCTTTGCAAACACAAAATCAGGCAAAAAGAAATGTTCGTCACCTGGATTTGAACCTACATCTTCGGAATGAAGTCTAAAAAATCCGCAACTCGGTATTTGCGAAAAAAACAGGCTTTAAACAATCATATAAAATGTATATTTATTTACACTTTAGACTTATGAAGTTTGCTTCGAAAAGAAACGTATATAACTTGATGCTCTTCTTCAGACTGCGTGTTTCTCACGTTTCAACATTGATCTAAATTTCGGATGTTATCAAAAATAAATATCGGTTGATATCAGTTTCTTAAATATTAGTTTCGTATCTATAGATGTTTTCTCCAATTTTCCGTCGTCAAAATTACAAAATTCCTTCATATTCGTGTTCCCCATGTCGAAAAACCCCTGGATACAAAAAATCAGCCAATTTGGAAAAAATTTTAAAAAGTAGATTCTTTTTACCCCTTGGTTCGTGGGGTAAAAAATTGGAGTAAAAAATTTTTTCGAATTTTTTCCTTTGGGGTAAAAAACAGTCGATTTGGAAAAAATTTGAAAAGTAGATTCTGTTTATCCCTTGGTTCGTCCTTGGGGGTAAAAAATTCGAATTTTCAAAAGTTCTCAAAATCGTATGATTTTTTGTATCCAGGTATTTTTCGATATGGAGAACATGAATATGAAGAAATTTTGTCATTTTGAAAGTTTACAGACCATTTTTTTACAATATTTTTAATACTTCTTACGAAACTGATATCAATCAAAATATCTCTTATATCCAGGGTAACCAAGTCAGAATAATGAAAATAAGAACTTTTTTGAAAAATAAGAAGAATTTCTTTAAAAAACAGTGAAAAAATAAGATTTTTCGCATTTTTTCAAATAAACAAATAAGATTTTCTAATAAAAGTTGCTCAAAAAATAAGATTTGGACTCTCAAAATAAGAACAAATCTTATTCATAAGAACACTTGATCACCCTGCTTATATCTTACTTGTAAGCAATCTTGTACTTGCCTCAAGACATTACAGCGATAATTTGCATACATAAATGACCCAATGTGATATTCTAAATTTTATAATATTATATAAGAAATTTTCATCATAGTAATTTGTACATTTGAGCCTGATATAAAAAAAATATAACAATTCTATTTACACTTTGCACATTTATGACCCTGTTAAAAGCTCTTATTGAGATAAATAAAGTAGTTTCGAATTAAAAACCTACACAATAGTCAGTGGGAAAAAAGTTGCTATTTTTGTTGATGTTCGGAAAGTTGATGAAAAATGGAGCATTTTTTGTTTTTACGGCATCTTCTGAATCGTTGTAGTTTTCGAGATAATTGCGTTTGAAATTTTCAATTTGTGTACATGTTTTCGTTGTAATACATAAACTTTTTTGAATTTTTAATCGATTTTTTATATCTTTATAAAATGAACATTATAGCTATAATTTTTTGTAGCTAAATGAGATGAACAAAATGACACACAAATTATCCAATTTGAAAACTGCTTGGGGTTATTGAAACGAAAATTCTTGTTTTCGTTTCAATAACCCAAAACAGTTTTCAAATTAGATAATTTTGGTGGGATCCTATTTTTTCTCGCCCTAAAATTATTTCTTTTCGCCCTAAAATTATTTTTTCTCGCCCTAATATTTTTTTTTGCCCTAAAAATATTTTTTTCCGCTCTAATATTTTTTTTCGCCCTAAAATTACTTTTTTGAGCCTAAAATTTTTTTCTCCCTAATATTTTTTCACCTAAAAATTTTTTTAGCTCTAATATTATTTTCACCCTAAAAATAATATTAAAGTCAATTTTTCGAAGGAAATATAATATGAGTGTGTATTAATAAAAACTGTTTTATTTTTATGTGGATCCTATTTTTTCTCTCCATAAATTTATTTTTTTTAAGCCTAAGGACTAAGCCTAAACCTAAGCCTAAACCTAAGCCTAAGCCTAAGCCTAAGCCTAAGGCCTAAGCCTAAACCTAAGGCCAAAGCCTAAGGCCTAAGCCTAAGGCCTAGGCCTAAGGCCTAAGCCTAAGGCCTAAGCCTAAGGCCTAAGCCTAAGGCCTAAGCCTAAGGCCCAAGCCTAAAGCCTAAGGCCTAAGCCTAAGGCCTAAGCCTAAGGTCTAGGTCCTAGGCTTTAGGCTTAGATCTTAGGCCTAAGCCATAAAGTTTCCCAAATAATAATAATTGGAGAGAAAAAATATTTGCGTTTTAAAAATATAAAAATAAAACACAATTTTTATTAGTACACACTCATATTATATTTCATTCGAAAAATTGACTTTAATATTATTTTTAGGGTGAAAATAATATTAGAGCTAAAAAAATTTTTAGGTGAAAAAATATTATGGAGAAAAAAATTTTAGAGTCAAAAAAGTAATTTTAGGGCGAAAAAAAATATTAGGGTGGAAAAAAATATTTTTAGGGCGAGAAAAAATATTAGGGCAAAAAAAAATAATTTTAGGGCGAAAAGAAATAATTTTAGGGCGAGAAAAAATATTATCCATTTTGGTGTCAGTTTTTCCGTCCCATTTAGCTATAAAAAATTATAGCTACAATGTTCATTTTATGAAAATTTACAAAAATCGATTTTTCCGCAAAAAATTCAAAAAAGTTTGTGTATTACAACGAAAACATGCAATTTCAAACACAATTATCTCGAAAACTACAACGATTCAGAACATACCATAAAAACAAAAAATGGTTCATTTTTCATGAAATTTCCGAATATCAACAAAAATGGCAACTTTTCCCCCACTGGACTGATCATTTAACTCATGATCAGCGTCGTAAAGAAAATTTGTGAGAAAAAGTCCAAAAATTCTCTCCCAAACCCCATCCACTCCCCAAAATTTGAACCAAAATTACGACGCTGCTCATCATCCATGCTCATGTGTCTAGGACAAGAAATTGTCGACCAACATGAAATTTTTTCCTAAACGAAACATCTCTAATTTGCTGGTGCAAATTTTTAAAAACTATTAAATTAAAAACTATATACAGTTTGCACATGTAGACCCTATAAGGATATATCCCAGTAATTCTTTTTTGTTGTCTTTTAAAGGACCAGTCATCCACTCGGAAAAAAATGCTACGAAAAAATGATATATTCGGAAAGTTCATGAAAAATGGAGCATTTTTTGCTTATGCGGTAACCTCTGAATCGTTATCTTTGCAGAAGACAATCGCATTTGAAGTTGGCGATTTTTTAATTATCTGTGTATTACGAGGAAAACATGAACACAGTGAAAATTCGTCCCTGAATCAATAAAAGTTGTGTATTGACGCGAAAATTTAAAAAATTATCGTTTTTCTTCGACTTACAAAAATTGCCAAAAAAATTTTGAATTTTCGCATCAATACATAACTTTTATTGGATTCAAGGACGATTTTTTACTGCGTTCATATTTTCGTTGTAATACACAGAAAATAAAAAACAGATTTTAAAAATAGCCAAACTTCAAACGCGATTATCTAGGCAACAATAATGATTCAGAGGTTACCGTAAAAGCAAAAAATGCCATTTTTCATGAACTTTCCGAAAATATAATTCTTTTTCATAGTGTTTTTTCCGAGTTGACTGGTCCTTTAAAACTTCCAAAATAATCTCTTTCTTAAAGAATAATATATAAAAATTTCTTTCACAAAAATTGCACATGAAAATAACAAATCACATACCTGATATTCTTTATAAAACTTACCTGATCAGATGGCTATAAAATTTTTAATTATTATCCTAAACCTAAAAAATTTCCTAAAAAAAATTGCCCTAAAAAAAGTTTTCGATGAACGCAATCGATTTCTCGCATAAAAATATCCCTAATGAGTCATTTTGAATAAAAAATTTTTTGAAAAATTTTAAAAATGACCAAATAGCTGTTTGTTTGGAACACCCTGTATAAGGAACAACTTTCTATTACATCAATTTTCATGGAACATTGATCTAACACCTAAACAAACTTCATGTCTTAAATGATAGAAACAAACGGATGGTAGATGAGTAGAATGGTACTCACACAAGCTCAACCCTAATCTTGAACCTAAAAATTTAAGAAAGAAGTCGCGCCAATTCCCTAGCATCATTTTTGTTAAAGAAAATTGTGTCGTATCGTCTAACAAGTGATCGGAGTCGAGCCAATTGCACGTGAAGCATCGGCCATCGACGAGAAGGCGATTCACCATTGTAGTTTTGTTCGAGTAGGCAATGTAGCGCTTCCCACAATCTATCATGTAGCGAAACAATTGACTCGTTCTAAACTTTGCTTTTTTGTTGTTATAAACTGGGAGATCGAGTGCTTCGCGCCCGGAGGGAAAAAGAAGTTGTATTTATTACTCGTACTACGGAGCTCGGCCTTCGGCTGCCACCGAGTACAGCTCGGCCTCGCTACGAGTATATGTTTCTAATTTTTTTGGTAGGGCAAAAAATTCGGTTTCTGTTGGGAATCGAACCTGCAGGCAACTTATATAAGTCTAGAGTCTTAGCCACTCAGTCATGAAGGTAACCTCTTATACGTCGATAAAATTGCATTATCATTTTACGTTAAAACATAATATGGGGCTAAAAAATTTTCCTTGAAGGGTATCCCCATGATTTTGGTGTCATTTTTCTTCTCTCACTGAGCTCTATCGATTGGTATAGGTCGTGACGGAATTGGATTTTAGGTGACGGAGATAGCACAACCAGACACATATAGCGCGTTTAATTTTATTGGTGTTGGGCACTCTTTTACTTTAGGACTCACCTCTAAAAATTTCATTATTTTTACTCTTTTAAACAAATTTTGATATTTCAAATTGTTTACCTATTATTTATTGTGTGTTTTTCACTTGATTGAAACAATTTTTTGATTGAAAAATTACATTGTTTAGTTATGGATATTCTAAAGAGAATAAAAAAAAATTTTCGAGGTGAGCCCTAAAGTAAAAGAATGCTGGGGTATTGTTAGCAATTGCTCTCACCTGAGGCAAATATTCCGGTTGGATGAGGAAAGTGGCGGAGAGAAGCGCCAGTTGCGCATTGTCAAGTTGAAGTTTTTGAAACGATTCGGCTAAAGCGAGCAAAGCATTCAGAAAATCTCGATTCAATTCCAGATCGGAAAAATGGACCCTTGGCTGGTTTTTATCCATGGGGACTAGGCATCCATCTTCAATGTCGATTTGGTGGATAACATGCAGCAAATACAACTCAAGCCACCCAGTTCTTCCGATGATTACCTGCTTCTGATCAACTTCATTCAACTAAAATTTTCACTTTTTGTGGGGCATACATACGCGGGACTCGAACCCTGCACCTTTAGATTAAAGAACAGTACTCTATCCAAGTGCGCTATGTGACCTTATTTTTACATATTTTCTTTTTTTGTTATAAACTGCAAATCTGTCACTTTAGCCACTCGGACATGGGGTCGGGATGGAAAACCCCATGTTCGTTCTACTCGTCTCGACGAGCTGAGTCGAATGGCGTGACCCGTTTTTAAAATTTCAAATTTAGAAGAAAAAACCGCAGTGAAATAAGAATTTTTAAACCAAAGGCAAAAAGCCATATACACACGTGGGACTCGAACGCTGCACCTTTAGATTAACGAACAGTACTCTATTCAACTGCGCTACGCGATCTTATTCTACATATTCTCACATTTTTGTTATAAATTGCAGTATAAGAAATAAAAAAATACCTCACGAAAGACTTCCATAGAAAGCGCAAAGTTGAAAGCGTTACTGAGAAGTGTGGCGACCAATGAAGTGATTTGCTCACTCGAGTCCATGCGGTCAAACTCAGGGCTTAGTTTCAATGGCATGTCAACGCGACTACAGTACGCACTCGTCAATTCATTGATCATTTTTCGATGGCTTTCCAAGACGAGTCGTGCTGTTGTCCGTTGGCGAACTTTAGCCTGAATCTTTTCGAGCTCTTTCCGCTGGCGATTTTTGAGAATGAGTGCTCGCTTGGCATACCGTTCCGGTTCACTTAGAACAACTAAAATACAATATTTTTTCCTATACATGCAGTTTTGAAGAAAAAACATACGGTCCATGGTCATCCCATTGTCTAGGCACTTGAGAAAGCGGCAACGCTGACACATGTTTCTGGTAGATTTGCTAATAATACATTGCTCATTCTCTTTGCAATTGTATTCCATGTGTTTCTATACAAAATTTTTGGCACTTATGCACTATCCCCCCAGGCTGAAAACGAAAAAAAATCAATTTTTCATTTTTTTAGGCTTTGGTTTAGGCTAAAGGCTTAGGCTTAGACCTAGGCTTAGACTTAGACCTAGGCTTAGGCCTAGGCTTAGGCCTAGGCTTAGGCCTAGGCTTAGGCCTAAACCTAGGCCTAAGCCTAAACCAAAGCCTAAAAAGTTGAAAATCTGATTTTTTTGTTTTCAGCCTGAGGGGATTCTTCATAAATTTATGCAGAATCCCCCTTAGGGAGGGGAGGGGAATAGTGCATAAGTACAAAGTTTCTCAACAATGAATGAAATTTTGAATACCTGTGCGGTTCGGCGGAAGAAGCCTTTGCAGCCTTCACAAGTGATTGCACTGAAAAATTGTAAATTCATCTACAAAATAACAACAAAAAATCACCGATAGTGTAAACCAGTAGCCTCATCACCGCACACAACGCATTTTTGGCCTTCTTCTAAGTAACTTG
>OZJO01003789.1:0-11450 GCA_900406225.1 Acrobeloides nanus | reverse complement strand
AAATTTCAAACGCAATTATCTCGAAAACTACAACGATTCAGAACATGCCGTAAAAACAAAAAATGTTCCATTTTTCATGATCTTTCCGAATATATCATTTTTTCATAGTGTTTTTTCCGAGTAGCCTGTTATTTAAGACAGTCAGACATGTATGTCAGATTACCAGTTGTCGAAAACCCCTTTTTACAGCCAACAACAAAATAACCTCCAATTGTAAAAAGGATTATATAACACCAAGTTATTGCTATTGTACTATAAATTTAAAATTAAATTTTTAGTAAGGGGTAACATTTAAAGCTACATATAAAATCTAGGCCGTTCAAACAATAATGTATTAATTCGCGGCATAACAAAGACAGTAAATCTATTAATTGTCATAAGAAACGCGAAATGGACATCGCCATAATATCCTAAGGTGTCCAAGAATCCAATAACAGCGATAAAGAGTGCACTATTGTAAATCTAAAATTATGTAAAACTTTTACAATTGCATAACCTACATTCATAGGTGGATAAGGGCTCCAAATTAGACCCCTCCCACTCCTTCTCGATTTTTTTTAGATCTCCATCTAAATTTTGTGAAAAAAATTTTTAATTTTGAGAATTTAAAAAAAAATTTTAAACATAATTATAATTCATTTCCGCCGTAAATGGAAAAAAAGTCCGGAAGGGATTGTCAAGTGGTAAAGCTCTCGCTTTGCACTCCGAAGGGCGAGGGTTCGATCCCAGAGGTCTAAATCAAAAATATCATAATTAAGATTTCATCATACAAACTACAAAAAATCTAGAATTTCTGATTTCGACCTCCGGGATCGAACCCTCACCATCGTAGTGCAAAGCGAGAGCTTTACCACTTGACAATCCCTTCCGGACTTTTTTTTCCATTTACGGCGGAAATAAATTATATTAATTTTTTATTCAAAAATTAGCGCCACCCCATGAAAAACTCGTGATTTTAATTTTAAAAAAGGACTTTTTTTAGCTTGAGGTAGTCTTCTGACACCCAATTTTTATGGACCACCTCAGATGTTAGGCGGGGTCCATGAGGTGATTCCCCTTAATTTTGGGTCCATAAGAGTCGGGGAAAGGAGGCTCCCCTCCCCCTCTGACCTATGTTTTGGATTTTAGACCCCCTTCCCATCCACGAATACCTACATTATATCCGGCATATGTGATTGGCACAGAAATGATAATTTGGACAGCTACGGACATTAAATCACAAATTACATGTTGCCATACAATAAGGTAAAAAGCATACTTTTTATATTCTTGGTGTCCCTAAAAAGAAATTTTTTTATTTTCAATTGATTTAATTTGGATTTTTCTATTTTAAAGGACCAGGACACTGGGAGAAAACACTATGAAAAAATTAAATTTTCGGAAAGATCATGAAAAATGGCGCTTTTTTTGTTTTTATGGCACCCTCTGAATCGTTGTAGTTTACGAAATAGCGCTTGAAATTGGAATTTGTGTACATGTTTTCGTTGTAGTACACAACCTTTTTTGAATTTTTTTGCACTAAAATCGTCAAATTTTAATGAAAATATCTTTACTATTGTAAATTATATATTGTTAACGATTAAAAATATTTATATTTCATTTTTTGAGTAAAAAGTCAATTTTTGTGCAAAAAATTTGAAAAAGTTTGTTTATTACAACGAAAACATGTACCTTTTTAAATTTTTTTCTCAAAAATTGACTTTTTTTGCTCAAAAAATGAAAATAAATATTTTTAATCAATAATAATTGATAATTTAACATAGTAAAGATATTTATTTACATTGAAATTTGCCAATTTTAGTGCGAAATATTCAAAAAAGTTTGTCTATTACAACGAAAACGTGTACAAAAATTCAAATTTCAAACGCATATATCTTGTAAACTACAACGATTCAGAGGATACTTTAAAAACAAAAAATGCGCCATTTTTCATGATCTTTCATAATATATAATCTTCATAGTGTTTTTCCAGGTAGCCTGGTCCTTTAAGAGACTCAGGCGCTCAAAGTTGTCCCTGAACTTTTCATACTCCCTCTGAATGTCAAAATTTCATACCCTGATTAGTATAGATAACAAAATAGAGTTCATTAGCATACTAGTTGCACAAAAAGCAGCGTATGAAGTTGCACCAAATATTCGAATTATTGGAGTTGCTTCTTCTGTCATGAAAGTATTTGAAATTGATACGTTAAGATTAAGATCAGGGCTTGAAGTCATTTTAATGTTTAAAACAAAGTGCAAATAACTATTACTAATAGTGCTTTACACTTGAAAAGTCCTACGCTTATATACTTATACTATGTTCACATGAAATTTTCACTCTTGTACTAATTAAATTCTCATGTATGATCGTTTGCTTACTATATTCTTTTGTCTATATTTGAAGAAATTTTTAGAATTTGAATTCATATGAATATTGAATTTCATAACAATTTTATAGGTTTTCAGACATATGAGAAACTTTGGAGCTATGGCAATTAAGGGTGTCAATGACCAGGGATAAAACTTTCGACGAGAAATTTGCACGAAACACAATTTTTCACCCCAATAAGGGTAAAATCATCTGAAAAATTGATTTTTCCAACAAAAAAATTATGAAAAAACGCATCCCTTATTTGCATAAATTTATGTTAAGATCAAAAAATACATTAAACGCATAATAAATATAAAAAGCAACAATCAATTAACAGGATACTGCTCAACAACACTTGTCCAAAAATTATAGAAAGCGTCATTTCCATTGCGCTCTCTGCATAAAAATTGAAGATTCGGCTACTAAGCTGCCTATCCCTTACAACTTTGATTCGCTTAACTTCAGACTTCCAGGACCCCCACTTGCTTTCAATCCGTTGTATGAACTCGAGTTATAGGATCCACGAAATAATGGTTGTGATTTACGACTAGATAGCAGTACATTATCCTCTTTGTTGCAGGATTCGGATTTGCCGGTATGATCTCCAAGCATCGGTATAAATATGCGATCTGGGGCGAATAAAATGCTGAATCCAACGAATCAATATGACACTCCTTCTGTTTCTATCAGAAAGCATGAAAGACAAATTCGATCCTTAACGATTACTTTTTTCGAAAAACCGTATCTAGAAAAGTAGCGTATCCAGAAAAAAATTTCAGGGGAGGCACCAAAAAAATCACCAAAAAATCATACATTCTTCAACCTCTCCGAAAATTCAACGGCATCTTCGTCTCCTTCCTCTCATGTTTTTTCGTACGCTCATAAAATGTTCATCGACATATACGTTAATTCCTGGATTTCCTATTCTACATTGTCGGTTTATCGAGGTGTCGGTATATCGAGCGCCGACTGTAATATGATGGCGTCGAAAATATTCGCGACAAACTCGTCGAAATTTGATCCACCAACGAGCTACAGTAGACTCGTCGATTTCTACCTCTTTTGCGGAGTCTTTCATTCTGCCATATTTTTGCGCCCACACGAAAGGTAAAAAACCTAAATAAAAATAAATATACGCCAAATAATAAGACTTACCTTTTTGACCATAGATCGGTCATAACAGTGATCAAAAATAGGGTTTAATCTAAATATTTGTAACAATAGGAATTCGACGTATTAATAATATTTTTGAAGCTGAGTTCACAATTACTATAATTGTCTAGTATAGATTAATAATTGTCTAGTACCATTATATATAATCCTGTAAGATCTTTGTCTTCTAAATTAATTTTTATAATCAATTAAAAATCTTCTTTTGTTTGCAATAGAATATAGTAGCACACATAGAAAAAGCTACTTATTTTCGATCGAGTACTGCAAATATGTTGTTAGTATAAAAAATGAGAATTTTTGTATTCCATCTTTTTCACCTTATTTGTCAAAAAATTTTCTGTGTAGCTAGAAATTGTTAAAATTTCTAGAAATCTTCTTTTACGAAATTCTTAAATTCAAGTTTTCGCAACAAAAAACAAAATTTAAAAGATAAACAAAATTGAGTTTTTTGTCTATTTTTCAAAGATTCATTTATTTTTTAAATATCTTTAAATCTTGTGTAAAGTTATTAGTATTTTAGTGTAAGCGATAGATACGCTCCAAATATATCCCATGAATTATTCTGGTATGTTCAAGATCTTTATTCTTTGTTTTAAAATCTATATTTTTTAGTTGATTTTCGTCATATTTACCATATAAATGACACTTGTGCAATGTCCATATCCTTCACTGCAAATTTTTTATTGCTATTTCTAATCATTAAAAAGACAACGCCGGAAATGAGTGTCTATAAGAAGATTCTATTACAAAATTGTGTCGTGGATACGCTGTTGGCTTTTGCAGTGGCGATTGCTGAACCAGTAAGGAATCTTTTATTATAACAAATGACCGATCGGTTATTCTTTCTAGATTGTTGTATTCAAAGATGGCAATGAATATATCATAAATAATGGAATTTTGAGAAGATTTTCTTCTCAAGTCGACTTTTTTGTTCTTACGAATTGGATTTTCGCATTGGTTTTCTCATACTGTTCGCTTTCGGTTCAATTTCTTTATCGATATGTTTCTTTAGTCAAGTAAGAAAAAATATTCAGATTGATGATCTCATTATCGGAACTATACCTCTACCGAAGAATCGGACCAGACCATTGTGATCAAAGGGGGACCAAAGGGGTCAAAAACTCGAATTTTCAAAAAGTTCTCAAAATTGGCTGAAATTTAGTGTCAGAGGTTTTTTGACATGGGTAAAACGAATCTGAAGGAATTTTTTGATTTTGACCCGAAATAAATGAAAGGTTCATTTTTAAGCTAATCCCTCTTCGACACTTGTGCACAATTTTTTTCTAACTCTATTTTATTAGGAACTATAAATTAACTGGACTAAAATTCGCATCCTTATTTATTATACCAGTCCTGGTTAATACAATTCACGTCATAATTTGTGCAGTTTTATTTTATCCAACTGAGGAAAAACTAAAAGTAGCGGTAGAACATTTGGCTATATATTTTAAAGAAGATGATGCCCAACGCATTTCTATAGGTTGGGTCGGATTTTCTGTAAGCAAAATTAAAAAACTTCAATAAAAAAATCTAGAGTCGCCCAGACACATGGGTAGTTGCATTCGACATGTCAGTGTTAACAGCTGGAAGTTATGCCTTAGCTATTTGGTGTAATATAAAAATCTGGTGGCATTTAAAAGAAAAAATGCAGCTTGTGACTCAGGCAACAAGAGACATGCATTCTCAGATTAATAAGACTTTAATAGCACAGGTCATTTTTTTCTATATAACTCAAGGGTTGACCTGGGAGAGTGTGATCATACATTACCAAAGGAGAGGGGTACTGTTCCCCCTCATGTAACTAGCATTGAGCCAAAAGTTAAATATTCATATAGCCTCGGAGTGGCGAAGATGAGTTAAGACTTTGATTCCAAGTCTCAAGACTATATAGCCGAGCCTCGAGATATAACCCAAAACATAAAAGCTATATAACATTTTTTTAAATCATGTAAATGGATACCGAACTTTTTTTGGTCGACACCATATAGCCTCGAGGTAGCTTGTACCCTCTCTTGGTTCACGTTCGACCTCGGTGGGGATCTCGTTCGACCTAAGAAATCATAAGAATTCCTTCTTGTTTTGTCTGCGTTGTTCGGCTAATATCTCCATTCCAGAAGTCTAGAATCTCTATTAATATAACCTAAACATATCATTTATAGGCGATTGGTCCTTTGGCGGTAAATGTCCTTCCAATGTTAATGTTTATGTATTGCATTATATCTGAAGCGGATGCTATCATCCTTTCGGCATGGACTGGCTTACCACTTGCGTGGATCCCAGTCGTAAATCCAATTCTAACGATTTGGTTTGTTAAACCATACAGGATGGCTTTATGTCCGATAAGGAGTTCTATGGTTCATAGTGAAGCAACTTATGGCATGTTCTCGGCTGATATACAATAAGATTTGCTTAAATTTTGTTCAAATTTCCATAATAAAATGATTTTTTAAATTATAATATGTAGAAATCATTAGTGGCTTTTCTTATTTATTATTATTATTAAATTTTTATTCCCAAGAACTTTCTCACTTCATTGTCATCTAGACTTTTTAAAACTAAACAATAAAGTTTTTAAATGAATTGAGAACTGATAGATGCAACAGAAAACAACAGTTATTCAGCGATTTAGTTGATCGATGAAAAGTTTGACTTTCTGATGTTCGATAAATCGTTTAAATAAAAAAACTTTATATTCGCGTCGTAACAGAATTATAAATCCTGCTAACAATTTTCTTGTCAATTTTCTTTGAAAAAATCCTTGAAAAAAGTACGTTAAACTAGTCCTCAAATTTGATGATAAATTTGGTCTATTGCCAAAACTTCGATCTAATACCCAACAAAAACCCCTATTAAAATATTAACACTGAGGAAATATAAATGGGTAAGATGAATTATTTATTAAAAATAAAAATCATAAAAATTTTTGTTCGATTTTATATACAGAAAGTTGACTTTTTTTCATGAAGTTTTTAATGGAACTGACCGCCAGCTTGCTGTGACTATTGAAAAGGAGACTGCTGACGATCAGTTGCACCAAATGATGGTTTCATTTGAGGGTTCTGAAACGGCATTTCGTTCAATTGTTCCATATTACATTGCGTCATCTAAATACAAATTTTTATATAGCATAAAAGCTATAGTTGCCTTTAAGAATGAAGCAAAAAGATGCGGTGTCCTTTTCAATTCATCCATAATTTGTGTCCGCTCTTCCTTGGTCGCTGCTGCTTTGTAGCGAGCCACCATCCGTTGCGCTGGTTCATTCCTGTTCTGTGGAATAATATTGTTCATCTGTTGAATTTGTTGTAGATTGCCTTGCTGCTGTTGATAAGGGTACGATACACCGTCCGGCATTTGTCCAATTGATTGCATGCATTGGTCCATTTGTTGGGTGCTTGCATCTTGTTGACCAGGTAACATTTGACTGGGTTGTCCCAACTTGAAGCTACCACCTTGCTGATTCGGCTGGCCCATCATAGAGTCTGGGCCTTGTTGTTGTTGCATCATTTGAGCTCCCATTTGCGCTTGAACATTACATTGCGTTTGCGTCGCCTAAATACAAATTTTTATATAGAATAAAATTTATAGTTGCCTTTAAGAATCCAGCAAACAGATGCGGTGTCCTCTTCAAGCCATTCATAACTTCTGTCCGCTCTTCCCTGGTCGTTGCTGCTTTGAAGCGAGTCAAAATCTGTTGCAATTGATCATTATCCCTGCACTGTGGAGTAGTATTGTTCATCTGTTGAATTTGTTGTAGATTGCCTTGCTGTTGTTGATAAGGGTGCGATTGCAAATCACGGCCCGGCATTTGCCCAGTTGGTTGGAATGGGGACTGCTGCCGGACCGGCTGCTGTGACCATTGTTGCATTTGTGGATTCTGAGACATCATTTCATTGACCTGTGCCTGGCTCATTTGAGCTTGAACATTGCCTTGATTGCTTTGTTTTTGTGTTGCCTACAAATAAAAACATTGATTGCACTAAATTTTTATAAAGTTACCTTTAAGAAAGCGGCAAAAAGATGTGGTGTCTTCTTCAAGTCGTTCATTACTTTCGTCCGCTCTTCTTTCGTACTTGCCGCTTTGAAGCGAGCCAAAATCTTCTGCATGGGTTCATTGGAATTGTTCCTAGCCTGCGGAGTCATATTGTTCATCTGCTGCATTTGTGGCATGTTTTGTTGTTGTTGATTAGTTGTGGATTGCAGCATTTGCCCAGTTGGCCGCATTCCCTGGTTCATTTGTTGGGTGCTTGCACCTTGTTGACCAGACACCATTTGATTGTTGGCATAGGGTTGTCCCGGCATGAAGTTACCACCTTGCTGATTCGGCTGGCCCATCATAAAGCCTGGGCCTTGTTGATGTTGCATCATTTGAATTCCCATGTGCGCTTGAACATTACATTGCGTTTGATTCGCCTAAATACAAATTTTTATATAGCATAAAATTTATAGTTGCCTTTAAGAATGCAGCAAAAAGATGCGGTGTCCTCTTCAAGCCACTAATAACTTCTGTCCGCTCTTCCCTGGTCGTTGCTGCTTTGAAGCGAGTTAAAATCTGTTGCAATTGATCATTATCCCTGCACTGTGGAGTGTTCATCTGTTGAATTTGTTGTAGATTGCCTTGCTGTTGTTGATAAGGGTGCGATTGCAAATCACCGCCCGGCATTTGCCCAGTTGGTTGGAATGGAGGCTGCTGCCGGACCGGCTGCTGTGACCATTGTTGCATTTGTGGATTCTGAGACATCATTTCGTTGACCTGTGCCTGGCTCATTTGAGCTTGAACATTGCCTTGATTGCTTTGTTTTTGTGTTGCCTACAAATAAAAACATTGATCGCACTAAAGTTTTATAAAGTTACCTTTAAGAAAGCGGCAAAAAGATGTGGTTTCTTCTTCAAGTCGTTCATTACTTTCGTCCGCTCTTCTTTCGTACTTGCCGCTTTGAAGCGAGCCAAAATCTTCTGCATGGGTTCATTGGAATTGTTCCTAGCCTGCGGAGTCATATTGTTCATCTGCTGCATTTGTGGCATGTTTTGTTGTTGTTGATTAGTTGTGGATTGCAGCATTTGCCCAGTTGGCCGCATTCCCTGGTTCATTTGTTGGGTGCTTGCACCTTGTTGACCAGACACCATTTGATTGTTGGCATAGGGTTGTCCCGGCATGAAGTTACCACCTTGCTGATTCGGCTGGCCCATCATAAAGCCTGGGCCTTGTTGTTGCTGCTGCATCATTTGATCTTGATTCGGTTGTTGGAACTGAAGTCTTCCATACGGATTCATTTGACTAGGATTGTTTTGCTGCTGCTGCATCTGCATGGACTCGAAATTTGTCTAAAAAAATTTGTTCAGTAGACAAATAAACTAACAAAAACGAGTTACCACCATAGGTCGCATCGTCTCCATCTCCATCATCTCCTTTCCTGATTCAATATTATTCAATCCGAGTATAGGTGGCACGCCGGATGAACTCATCTCACGTTGATTCATTGATTGAGTGGAGAAGTTTGATGAATATAGCGATGTACAAGTAACAGTTGTTGGATTTGATAGAAAGTCATCTAGAATTGGCATATTTTATGCAAATTTGAAAGCTTTTCTAACCAAGTGCATTGCTACTATTTGAAGAAACGTTGAAAATTCTTAATGGCTTGCAAACGGGACAATCTTCTCTAACACAGTTTTTCCAGTGTGCAATAATATGACGAGAAGATACACAATGAGCATAGTTGCATCGTCGACCTTGATCACAAGTGGTCATGTGCTCAAGAACTGCTTTCATTGTGGCACAATGAGAAAGCGAGCACGGTGCTTTATTTGGCACTTCCTAAAATTAAAGGACCACTCCACTCGAAAAAACATTATGAAAAAATTAGTTCATTAAAAATGGAGCATTTTGTTTTACGGCAACCTCTGAATCGTTGTAGTTTTCAAGATAAATGCTTTTGAAAATTACGATTTTTGAAATCTATGTATTACAACGAAAACATGAACACAATGTAAATTCTTCCCCGATTCAATGAAAATTGTATATTGACGCGAATATTTAAAAAAATTAAATTTTTCACCGACTTATAAAAAATGTTAACATTTTTTTGAATTTTCGACAGTGGCAAGTGGGGGAAGGGGGGGGGACCGCCTCTCCATTTTTGGAAAAATGAAAATTTTTCCCCTTTATTCCCCTTATGTTTTTACCTAAAATTTAAACAAATTTTGTGACTATTTTTCATAAAAAATTGCCAATTTTTCATCAAAATGCATATTTTTTGCCAAAAATCACTGTTTTATCTATTTTTGCTTAAAAATGCGATTTTTCGGCTAAAAAATTCCATTTTTTTAGTCATTTTTCGCCCACAAAAACCAATTTTTTCTCAAACGCATAACAATACCACCCCCATACCTGAAAATTTTTTTCAAAACAATAACTTTTTTCCAAAACTGGCCCTGGGGATCTGCGTACACCACTGATTTTCGCGACAATACACAACTTTTAGTGACTCAGGCATGAATTTACAATGTGTACATGTTTTCGTTGTAATACACAGATTTCAAAAAGTGCAAACTTCAAATACATTTATCTCTGCAACGAGGACGATTCAGAAGTAGCCGTAAAAAAAAAGCTCCATTTTTCATAAACTTTCCAAATATGGTGTACAATCAAAATTCCAAAAAATTAAAATCCCAAAAATCAAAATCTCAAAAACTTAATTTCTGGATTCAGAGTCCGGAATTCGGATTCAGAATTCAAATACAGAATCCGGATTCTGGATTCGGATTCTGAGTCGGATTCTGAATCTGGATTCCGAATTCGGATTCTAGATTCTGAATCCGGATTCAGAATCCAGATTCAGAATCCGATTTCAGAATCTAAATCCAGAATCCGGATTCAGAATCTAGAATCTGAATTTGGAATCCAGATTCAGAATCCGGATTTTTGGGATTTTAATTTTTTGGGATTTTGATATGGCTTCCCAAATATATAATTTTTTTCATAGCGTTTTTTCAAAGTGGTCATTTAAACAAAGAAATTTTAAAATTTATGAGAATACTTTTTCAAGTTGGCTACATTTGTGTGCATGCAATAGAAGAACGAGCTGTTGTTGAACGAGTCTCCATGCTTCTAGATTTGGTTTTGCAAGCACTTCTCGTTCGGAATTAACATTCGGCTCAACCATGATACAATCGCCTCCATCTCCATCACTTCCTTCTTGATTTTCATCAATAAATCGAAGAACCAAATGCAGTTTGTATGAAAGCAAGTCTTCGTTGTCCATGACTAAACTAAAATTCGCAACTGCAATGGGTCCTAAACTCAATGTGTACAGGGCAGTGTTGTATTCATGCTCCCCCAAAAAATTCAAAAACCATAATGGTCTCCCATTATGATTTTTCACCAAAAATGACCAAAGTTTCCTATTTTTTCACCAAAAAGGTCCTAAAATTTTCATTTTTCTACAAAAATTGTAATTTTTTACAAAAAAAATTCGCTTGCGGCGCTGGTTTATAATTTTTTTGTTGAAAATGGAAAAAATTGGACAATTTTGGTGAAAAACTTTAGTTAAAAAAACAGCGCCTCAGGCAAAAAATTTTTTTGAGAAATACTTGTTTTTAAGCTGAAAATGCTCAAAAAATTACAATTTTTGTAGAAAAAATGAAAATTTTAGGACCTTTTTGGTGAAAAATAGGAAATTTTGGTCATTTTTGGTGAAAAATCATAATGGGAGACCATTATGATTTTTGAAAAAGTTTGGGGAAAAACATAAGGGGGAACCATTAAGAAAAATTTTTAAGTTTTCTAGGAATGGGGGAAACCCCTCCCCCCTAGTTACACACTGATTGTAATCATCTTCATCAATTTTAATCAAATTTTTATTAAAAATTGATAAATTTAAACAAAAAATTTTATACATTGTGATTACGTAATCATTGACCTGAC
>OZJO01003788.1:0-13229 GCA_900406225.1 Acrobeloides nanus | reverse complement strand
TTTTTGTGTCCAATAAAATCGATAGGATATTGGTCCCTGATCACGGAATCGAGAGAAAAAAATTCTGAAACATCACCCCTGTGGAGCTGGGGGGTGGGGGAGTCAAAAAATCGAATTTTCAGGATCGACTCCGATTCAAATAAAACCTACGCCAATCGATTCCTCGACCCCGATTTGTGATCAAAAGTGCCAAAAACGACGGCCGGCGACCTCAGGAACCCATACTTAGATCAGAAAAACCGATTTTTGACCCTAAAAATTTCACAAAAAAGGCTCTATCTCTTAAACCATAATGTAGTGTTCTCTAATTTTTTGCATAAACATAGATCTAAACGAGCCTGATACGTAGGAAGCAAAAGCAAAAAATTTTACGGGCCCCCATGAATACTTTTTTTGACATGAACATAGGGGTACCCAATGTGGATTTTGCCAAAACACCTCTAAGACAATTTTTTCATCTGGAAATAACGACGGCAATCGATTCCTCGACCCCACTTTACTACAGGATGGTGCTATCCGTTTTTAATCTAGACTTCAAGAAGCCTTGGAAATAGTCAAAAAACGGTTTTTGACCATGTTTACCCATTTTAATGGACAAAGTCCTAAAACAAAATTTTTTTACTTGAAAATAACGACGGCAATCGATTCCTCGACCCCACTTTACTACAGAAAGGTGCTATCCGTTTTTAATTTAGACTTCAAGAAGACTTGGAAATAGTCAAAAAACGGTTTTTGACCATATTTACGCATTTTTATGAGCAAAGTCCTAAAACAAAATTTTTTTCACCGGAAAATAACAACGGCAATCGATTCCTCGACCCCATTTTACTACAGGAAGGTGCTGTCCGTTTTTAATTTAGACTTAAAAAAGTCTTGGAAATAGCCAAAAAACAGTTTTTGACCATATTTACCCATTTTTATGGGCAAATTCCTAGAAGTTCTTAGGAATTTGCCCCAAATTATTACTAAGATCGTAAAACTGATCATATATTGTCAATTTTAATTAAATGTAAAAAATTCAAGTGGTCTATTAAAAAAATTTATTCAAATTTATGCGTATACATGCTAAAAATTTAAGCTTCAATCTTTTTTTGAAATTTCTTGAAAAAATTAAAAGAAAAAACATTCCAATTTATCATATTATTCTTCAGAAAAAATTTCTTGCCATTTACTAAACACTAGCTCCCTAAGTTCATCCTGCTCGGTACCACCAGCTCCTAAACAATCTTCTGTTTCAGTTTCTTTAAGAAGGATATTATCTTCCAAAGGGTCCGTGTTAGTTGATAATGGAGAAATATCACTATTAATAGATATTTGTTGAGTTTTAATTTGTTTTGCCAATCGACTAAAATAACTATCTATTTGTTGGGCAGTAAGTAATTCTGTGTGAGAAAATTTAGGAACACCGTTTTCTCTCAATGTTCTCATTAACGGTGATAGACGATTTCCATTCCATTTGTTTCCAGAGCGTTCACCTTCTTCGAATTTTTCTTTCAGAAAATTACGAACATTTGTTGAAAAATGAGATGCCTTTTTTCTTGACCCCAGTGCCCAACCCATAGGCTCATTGCTATCTGGATCATTATCAGTTTCAATGCTTGATTGGAGTGCGTCATGCAATGCTGGTAACATGCGGCGGCGATCAATTTCTTCTAATTCTGCTTTATACATTCCTACTGTATAATCTAATAAATTTGTTTTTTGAGGCATTCTGTGGTGATGGTCAGAAATAGAATGCTCAATCAACGCTTCATAAGTTTCAAATGATGCATCACAAGTATTTTCTTGACATTCAAAAACAGCATCTTCATGGTGAGGCTCTTTTGCTTTGTTTCGCCTATAGAATATCCAAAATTCCATTTTTTTCGGATTTACGTTTAACAAATGTTTTTCGGATTCCAAAGACTGACCAAGAGTTGGGTGATCGCTAGCAATTTGGCCTCCTTTATCTATGATAGTTAATTCAAGAGGTAATAGTATGTCGTTTGAAAAAGTAGGCCAATTAAATAATTTTCCAATACCAATATCTGCGTGTTTATATGCCCTTAAACCATTTTCTTCTATAACAAATTCATGAAATTTAGTAATTCCTGGTAGACTTGGTGATTCTGTTTTACGTCTTTTTGATGTTGTTGCGTCTATATTTTTTAGAGTAGTTTTTAAGAGATGAACTGAGATTCCTTGTAGACGTTCAGAGGATCCGCGGGATATGGCATCAAAAAATTCTTAGAATTTATAGTAGAGGCGTATAATTTCTGCTTTGCGCTGGAGGCGTAAAACATTTGGAATTTCAATTTTTTGTTTGTCCGATAATTTGGCGAAAACACGTCCATATGGCAGTCCAATCATAATAATAGGACTAAAAGATAAAGTTTGATATTAAAAAAATAATACTAAAATTACTCTGTTATAAAGCGGATAAATAAGTCAACTTTATCTTTTTGAAATCGTTCACGATGCTTATCTTCATGCTCAGTATAACTTGTTTCATGTTTTGCTAGTTTACGAGACATTCGAAATTGATGATCAGACAGATCTGGGATAAAACTTAACATTTCTCCAAAACTAATATGAGGTGTTACAACTGATAAAATAATTCGGCTTTCTATTTTGTTCTCTGATTCTAACCATCTTTCGGATAAGTCTTCCATAATAGCAGTAAACTTTTCAGAATTTTGTTTAGTAAATTCAGATGGAAATAGTTTTTTGCAAGCCCGTCTAAGAAATTCATTTTCGTACTGAGGTGCCAAAAACTTTGCAACTATGTCCATGAATTTGACTGCATAACAAACTTTTTCTCTTTGATTCCGTTCATTTAATGAATCAAATGGCTTTGTTGTTGTTTTTCTTTTTATATTTAAGCTTTTTGCTAGCGTAAAATATGCCTGTTTTAGATCTTCTGACATTTCTATAATTTTTTGTTTTAGTATCTTAAAATAATATACCTTCATGAAAACTACTTTAATATTCCATGGCTTCGGAAACATATGATGGATCTCTTTGCTCACCTTCTTCACTGGATTCTTCCATTTCTTCTTCGGAATAAATATAAGGCGTTGAAAAAATTCGTGGTCTTGTACATACACCAATTTTCTGCTCATTGAAACTTTTCAGTAATTGTTCAGCAAAAGATTTATGTCTTTCACAAAGTGCTAAAAATATATCATAAATTTTTAATTTTAACTTACGAATGCCGGCGTGAACCAATATGTTTCGCATTTTATATATAGCTTCGGACTCGTCTCGTGTTAAAGTTATGGTTTTTTTTACAATAGGTGGTATATCAGCATGACCATCAAGACATTCTGGTATGCTACATATAGGTTTTCTCTCACCACTACTTTTTCGAAGTTTAATATGTTGGAATTCATTTCTACTCCATTGATTACCCAATTCATCTACATGTCTCTGGCAAATGTAAGAATTAGAAATTTTTTTAGATTCTTCAGGATTGTGCCAATTGTTATAAATACCACCTCTGCTCATAATTAAATCTGGTAAATTTCTAGCGCCATATAAACTTTTCGCTGGTCGATTAATCAAGTCTTGTATGCTAGACAAAATTACAAGGAAAGAAAAAATTATTACCTTATATCGTTTCCTTGACATTCATGAATTTTGCTCAATGATGGACGAGTGGTATCTGTTTCTGACAATTTGTTCAATAAGCATTTTCTTTCAGCTATATTAGGCGTATCTTCACTATAAGTCGGAATTGGACGCGCTTCAATCAAATAAAAAGACGATAAAATAAATAGATTGAATATCAGCATATTATAAAATTTTTAATAATTCTAAAAAAATGTTAAACAACTTTATATGAAATGAAAAAATAATCGCAATATGTTAGATAATAGAAAAAGCAGAGTACAGAGAAAGCTAAAGATTGTAGAGTCATTCAATAAATTATTGATTTTTTAACAAAAAAATGATAACATTGATAATTTTTTTTTCTATTCTAGCAAAAATTTTTAGGACTTTGTCCATTAAAATGGGTAAACATGGTCAAAAACCGTTTTTTGACTATTTCCAAGGCTTCTTGAAGTCTAGATTAAAAACGGATAGCACCATCCTGTAGTAAAGTGGGGTCGAGGAATCGATTGCCGTCGTTATTTCCAGATGAAAAAATTGTCTTAGAGGTGTTTTGGCAAAATCCACATTGGGTACCCCTATGTTCATGTCAAAAAAAGTATTCATGGGGGCCCGTAAAATTTTTTGCTTTTGCTTCCTACGTATCAGGCTCGTTTAGATCTATGTTTATGCAAAAAATTAGAGAACACTACATTATGGTTTAAGAGATAGAGCCTTTTTTGTGAAATTTTTAGGGTCAAAAATCGGTTTTTCTGATCTAAGTATGGGTTCCTGAGGTCGCCGGCCGTCGTTTTTGGCACTTTTGATCACAAATCGGGGTCGAGGAATCGATTGGCGTAGGTTTTATTTGAATCGGAGTCGATCCTGAAAATTCGATTTTTTGACTCCCCCACCCCCCAGCTCCACAGGGGTGATGTTTCAGAATTTTTTTCTCTCGATTCCGTGATCAGGGACCAATATCCTATCGATTTTATTGGACACAAAAAAAATCCCTGACCCGCGACCCTTAGACCAATGGGTGATTCTTACAGAGACTGTGTCTTAAGCTTAGGCTTAGGCCTAGGCTTAGGTTTAGGTTTAGGCTAAAATTAACAAGGAACCCTCAAGACTTGATAAAGTTCAAATGATTTATTTTTCTTGGGCTATAACAAAAAAGCGTAAGTGAAGGAAAATCGAATGTTTTTGTTGTAAATGAAATAACTCTTACCCATACAACCTAGACGCAAAAACCAACTTCTAGCGGTTAAAATTTCAAGATGAAATGGTACCTCTTCTTCATTCGATTCTTCATCTATAGTATGTTTTGCATTATGACTGAAAATTTCTTCTTCTTTTTCCCCTAGCAAAATTTATAAAAAATCTTACACAATGATGCTTTTCAACCTCATAATAGTTTGGACTCGATCTCGCATAGATTTGTCTTTATGTCGATTATATAATTCATAATAACAGAAAGATAAAAATAGTATGCCCAATCCATACATATAACTACCCACGTACTAAACAAATCTTAGTTTTAAAAAGAGAATATTTTAATTTTGTACCAAATCTTGCCATCTAACAAGTTGTGGCTCATGTTCAGAGGTCATTTTCATCAAATGAGTAAGCTCATAAATTAGAGCAGCAATAGTCAGTATCAAGGCGTAGAAAGCGCTTGATGAGGATATGAGGGAATTTCTAAAAAGTTGTTAAAGGACCAGTCCAGTAAAACAAGTTACCGTTTTTGTTGATATTCGGAAAGTTCATGAAAAATAGAGCATTTTTTATTTTTACGGCATGTTATGAATCGTTGTAGTTTTCGAGAAAATTGCGTTTGGAATTTTGACTTTTTGTACATGTTTTCGCTGCAATACACAAACTTTTTTGAATTTTCGAAAAAGTTTGTGTATTACAACGAAAACATGTACACTAATTCAAAAATTTCAAATGAAATTATCTCAAAAACTACAACGATTCAGAACATGCCGTAAAAACAAAAAATGCTCCATTTTCCATGAACTTTCCGAATATCAACAAAACTTTTTCCTACTGAACTGGTCCTTTATGTAAAAGTTTGAATAGCTCAGGAGAATTATAACGGATGGATTTAGCTTTGTGATGAGATATAATGTTCTTTCGGATGTGCGAAAAGATTTTAGTTGGAGGCTTCGTTTTGAAATTTTTCGAATTTTTAAAGATTTCT
This sequence comes from Acrobeloides nanus, assembly GCA_900406225.1. NCBI lineage: Eukaryota > Metazoa > Nematoda > Chromadorea > Rhabditida > Cephalobidae > Acrobeloides > Acrobeloides nanus. Next base: position 7,456 of record OZJO01003788.1, on the reverse strand, counting down.
TTAAAAAATTACTTTGCATGATCATTTTCATACCAACGTTGTTCTGGCAGAGAGTTCTTAGTGCTAGTAGCTGTGGAGTGCTTCGAGTTGATGGTTACGGTATCTTGGCTAATTTCACTCCTTATACTCATTATAAATAGAGTTTATCTCTCTAAAAATCGAAAAACATGATGAAAGATAATTTTTTGCGCGTAATTTTTTCGATTGCGCGCATTTCCGAAGCTTCAAGACACTTCCCTGATCCTGAATCAAAGAAAAATTGATGTATTATAGAAATTATTGGCCATCGTTTCAATATACACACTCCGATTCCCTGATTCAGGGTCAGAGAAGTTTTTTCAAGCTTCGGGAATGCGCAATCGTTTTCCCCGCATGAAATTAGCCCTAAATAGGGTTATTGTTGAAAAAATTTTCGGATCGAAAAACATGAAAAGATCGCCCAAATTTCGATTTTTCTGTGTTCAAGAAAATCGATAAAAAACAAAAAGTTTGAATTTTTCATGTTTGATAAATCGTATCAATAAACAAATTTTCTTGAATCAGGGAAATTTCACTACTATAAAGCTCACTTAGTGAAACAATATAAGGTTTTTCTTCAATAAAGAAATTTTTTCATAAAAAGTGATGTTCTACAAAGTTGCTCGCCGTGATTTCAGGAATTGAACAAAAAAATTTCAGCCCAAACGGACTTAAACTGACCGAGGTATGGCCTTAAAACGAAAAACTGTACTAGTAGTTTAGGTTGGCAATCGGTGATTTATGAACATGCTATAGTGTGTGCAGTATTGTCTGTGTTATCTGTTATAGGAACACATCGGGTAAGGATATGTCACTGGTACGAGTTACCTTCCAGTGGCCAAAATATTCGGAAGTTTCATAGGTTTGTATACAAAATTGAAATCAATATATAGGGCTCCAACTTTTTTCGAAAAGTTGTCTGATTTTTTGTCTACAGAAGTTTTTCGGCATGGGGAACACGAGTCTGAGGAATTTTTTGATTTTGACGACTGGAAGCTACCCCTTTATGAGGTTTAACCCAAAAAAGTATGTTCATTTTAAGCCATTTTTGACCATATTCCCGAGGTCTAGAACAAAAAATAATGGCGGATTCGTGTCAGAAATTTATTTTAAAGAAGAAAAAATTAACGTCAAAAATAGAAAAATTTGTCAAAAATCGAAAAATTCATGAAAAATTGAAAAACTCATCTATATCGTTAAAAATTGAAAAATTCCTCAAAAATCGAAAAATTCGTTAAAAATTACAAATTCATCAAAATTTGAAAATTCGTCAAAATTTGAAAATTTGTTAAAAATTTAAAATTTCTGAAAAATTTAAAGATTCATCAAAATTGAAAAATTCGTCAAAAATTGAAAAAAATCGAAAAAAGTTCGTTAAAAATTGAAAAATTTTTCAAATTTTAACGAACCTTTTTTGTTAAAATTTTTTTCGCTAAAGGAAGAACTGTGAAGCAATCGGATCAGGGCGGAGATCTCGTTCGGGGACATTCGGAGACTTATAGATTTGATCGGAAAATCTCCTGTCCCCTCCGAACGCGATAGCGCTCGGTCCCTTCCCCCCCCCCCCCAGTTTATGTTAGATAAAGCACCAATGCAAAATATCAGTTCAATGATATCATCTAATATTGATTTAATCTTGCTTTATCGACAGTTTGATCAAAGATTCACAGAGTGAGTTTGTTGAAAAATCATAAGTCAGTATCATACATCAGTATGATAAATCAGTATCATACATTAGTAATAGTCTACAATCATCGGAAGGAAAAACATTCTAGGACTAACTTACACAAAAAGAGTCAGCAAAAAAATCATTTTGTATCTAATCAATACTTAGTTATTTTTGAAAAAAAAACAATATTTTTAAAATTTGTCAATCTTTTTTGGTCGCCAACTTTTTGATCACATCGGGGGAGGACCAAATGAGAGTTGTGGATTTTTTTGTTGAAAATTCCACCTGGGGTGCTGCACACAAACAAAATTGAAAAAATTCGAAAAAAATGAAAAAAATTGAATAAAATCGAAAAAATTCGAAAAAATAAAAAAATTGAACCGAGAAACGCAAAAAAAAAAAATTTGGGACGATCCCTTGAGCGCTGAAGGCGCTCGCTCTCCCGGTTCTGTTCATTGTAAACCATTTTTGACCATATTCCCAAGGTCTAGGACAAAAAATAAGGGCGGATTCGTGTCCAGCACCTAGAAAAACCCCTAGGAAGGTCGAAAATTTCGTCACAAATCGACTTCTATAGCCAAAAATCAACATTTTAAAATTAGGTATCATTTTTGAACTTTTTTTTGAAAAAGTCTGGATATTGACACGAAAACATGAATTAGGCAGAAAAAATTTGATTGGATCGTATTCAGCATACACTCTAGCATAATACTGGAGAAAATTTTTGTCGAAAACCGACTTCTGGAGCCCTATATATTGATTTCAATTTTTATACAAACCTATGAAACTTCCGAATATTTTGGCCACTGGAAGGGTAACCCGTACCAATGACAGACCCTTACCCGATGTGTTCCTATAACAGATAACACAAACAATACAGCACACACTACAGCATGTCCATAAATCACCGATCCCATCCTAAACTACTAGTACATTTTTTCGTTTTAAGGTCATATCTCGGCCAATTTAAGTCCGCTTAGGCTGAAATTTTTTTCTTCAATTTCTGAAATCACGGCGAGCAACTTTGTAGAACATCACTTTTTATGAAAAAATTTCTTTGTTGAAGAAAAACCTTATATTGTTTCACTAAGTGAGCTTTATAGTAGTGAAATTTCCCTGATTCAAGAAAATTTGTTTATTGAAACGATTTATCAAACATGACAAAATTCAAACTTTTTTCTGTTTTTTTATCGACTTTCTTCAACAGCGAGAAACCGGAATTTGGGCGATTTTTTCTTGTTTTTCGACCCGAAAATTCCCCCTCCCCATTTTAATTAAAAAAAAAGAAGATAAAAAGGTTTCTGCTTGTCTTGGTACCAATAAAGAAAGCTGAATAAAAGTTTAACGATGGATTCCAAGAATATTTTGTTGAATAAAGGTCAACTTTAACCTAAGAATGCAAAACTGATTAGGCAATTGAAGGACAAAAGACTTAATGGAGCACGGGTCAAGAATTAGACAGAATGTTTAATGGTTATCAAGCGATTGATGGTATGTTTTTTTTTTAAGATTCGTCATTCGCCAATGGCACATCGATTTTGTTATCAGAGGAATGTTTTTGTTAAAATTAGGAAAAAATTTTTCGGAGATTAAGCCGTAAAAAATATCCCCTTTTAAGATTTTGATGCAAAAAAGAACCTTCTCAAGCATATCTTCTGACATCGACAAAAATAAACGTTCGGATTGATTGTTGATCCCAACGGAGCAGATAGATATTGTCGAGGTAGAATAGCCAATGGTGCCAAGTTTTTCTCATTTTCCTTTCTGCAGATGTTTCGTTAATTGAGAAGTGTTGTAATATGTAAATCAAACTCTTTCGAGCAATTATTACGGCGATGGGATACTTGCGGACGGACATTTGCGGACGGGACATTTGCGGACGAAACGTTTGAAAAATTCAAATTTTTCAAAAATTGAAAAAAGTCCGTTCGCAAATGTCCGTCCGCAAATGTNACGGCGGTGGGATACTTGCGGACGGACATTTGCGGACGGGACATTTGCGGACGAAACGTTTGAAAAATTCAAATTTTTCAAAAAATTGAATTTTTGAACAAATTGAATTCTTCAAGCGTTTCGTCATCAAGTATTCGTCCGCAAATGTCCGGTCTGCAAATGTCCGGTCCGCAAATGTCCCATCCGCAAATGTCCGTCCGCAAGTATCCCACCGCCATTATTACATTTTGCTTTCAGATCTGGTAAATGGGTAAAAAATTTTTACACTCATTCAATTCGAGACGTTTAGCGTCCCGACCACCTGTTCGAGACGTTTAGCGCACAGCCTTACAGTTGTTCTTTCTTTTTCATTATCTTTCCAATGATCTTCAACGGATCCTGTTTCAAGAACGAAGAAACTTTGGTAATTACTGACAAAAGTACTTTTGTGAATAACAAGTTTTTATACGCGCGGATAGTTCATCGAGAACTGTTTGAAAAAAAGAACTGAGCTTTGTGTCATCACTAGTAAATTAATTGTGAAGTTCTTATACGACATTTCCTACTCGGCGAGTGAGTGAATGAGTAAAAATTAGTAAAAAGACGAGTAGTGAAAATACACACACACACAAAATTTTTGACACACGTCACGTCTTAAATTAATCCTGATTTAGTGACGAGAAAAGTTGATTTTTGTATGACTCAAATAGCAAAACTTTACTCGCCGTGTAATCAGAAATTAAAAATGCCAACCTTGATGTAATGGAAAACATATATAACATATGGGAAACATATATAAAGAGATCATTTAAGAGAATCGACTCAATTGGGATTCGAACCCGAGACCCTTAGACTTGAATCTTGGAACACTACCACTGAGCCAAGTTCACGACAAAAATCGGAATTGTAATTTTGTTATTATTTAGCTGGAAACATGAAAGTTTTGATTTATGCTATACTAGTTTTATATGGATTTATTTCGTTATATGCTTATCAGATTCCGCTTATACGAAGAGAAAGTAGGCGTTTGAAGAAAATAAAACAAGGTATGGATTATTTTACAGGAGTATATGATGTGGCCAGAAATTTTTCCTATGCCACGAGAATGGAATATACCAGCTTTTTTCGCAGGCAAAATCAAATCGACTCAGCTGGGATTCGAACCCGAGACCCTTAGACTTGAATCTTGGAGCACTACCACTGAGCCAAGTTCACGATAAAAATTGGAATTTTAATTTTGCTTATAGTTTAACATGAATTTTTTTCAAAGAATTTTTTTGAATGTTGCTCAGAATAGCTTAAAAAAGGGTGCTTGTAATCATTTTTGAGTTAAAATATTTTCTTTATACAGTTTTGTTGAGTTGTTTAGATTTTAAACAAAATGGGAATATAAAAAAAATCAACAACATTTTCGAATCCAGTTATATTTTTAGGCACATGGTCTTCTTACGTCCAAAACAAAACCTCATATCACTCTCGAAAATCTATGCCCAAAAACAAGATGGTCTATCAAGGAATCCGCGATTATAGTGATATCGAATATGTTGCTCGAATTTATATTGGCACTCCAGGCCAACCTTTTGACATCCTTCTTGACACAGGAAGCCCTACTCTATGGGTTCCTGACTTCGACTGTACAAGATGCAGTGTGAAAAACCGTTTTAATAGCTCACAATCGAGTACTTATAGAAGCACTAATGAAACATGGGATCTGGCATATGGAGACGGATCTAGAGCTAATGGAATTTTTGGAGTGGATACTGTCGTTGTAGGATTTTGTTGTAGTAAAAATTCGTCAAAAATTGAAAAATTTAATAAAAATTGAAAATTTTGACAAAATTGAAAAATTGGTAAAAATTGAAAAATTTGTCAAAAATGAAACAGTTGTCAACAATTGAAAAATTCGTCAAAAATGAAAAATTCTACGTCAAAAATTGAAATTTTTCAAATTTTTTCGGGCATTGAAACGTGTCAACCTTATCTTTTAGATAGGAGACGGATCGGATAGACTTGTCTTACCTCGTACTACTTTTGGACAAGCTATATATGAAAATGATCGTATGATGGATGGTTCGAATTTTGATGGAATTTTAGGGCTAGGTTTTGGAGAAATCAATGGAGCTACACCACCTCTGGTAAGTCAAAGTCTCTATCCATATGATCAATGATGCTTCAACGAAGTCCGTGTTTGGCCAACTAAGCATATAATTTTAGATCAACGCAATGAACCAGGGCATTATAAAAGATGCCATTTTTACTGTCTACCTACAAAAAAGAGGTTACAAGGATGGTGCTCCTGGTGGAAGCATAACATATGGAGAACTTGATAAGACTCATTGTGGTCCTGTTATTGCATATTATCCACTCACTTCGGCGACGGATTTCTTTCAATTCAAATTAGATTCGATCAATTTTGGGGTATGTTTGAATTTTTTAAAGATTTTTGTGTTTTGATCAAGTTAGTAACGTAGCAAGAGGCACAAGGCATAGGTGGACAAGTAGAGGGAGGGGACAAGGTCCCCACGAGACGTTATGTTTTCGACCTTGAAAAATTCTTCAAAAATTGAAAATTTGGCCAGAATTTGCTCAAAAATCTATAGAATTTTTGATCGAAAAAATTAAATTTTTGAGAAAAATCGGGACAGTCTCCCCTTGTGCACCTATGGCACAAGGGGTTCAATTTTTTTCTAATTTATTGTATTTTTTCAAAACCTTTTAGGGGTATATGGACTACAGTAGCTGGCAAGCCATATCTGATACGGGTACCTCGGATATAGTCGGTCCAAAACATATTGTTCAAAGGTTAGCCAAAGAAGCAGGTGTGACATATTCATATAGGTGAGTACTTTTCCATAAAAGATTCAATTTTTGAACACAATTTTAGCACAGACACCTATTATATCGACTGCGATGCTGATCTGCCAACGCTAAATTTTGTTATTGGCGGTATTACTTATGGAATTACTTCTGTATGTATCATATAAAATATATCAATATAGGTAATATGAAATTGGGCAAAAGTTTTCGGACCCTACCGGAACTCGAATCCGGACCAGGCTCCTGGCTACTGTCCAATAGCACTACCATTGTGCTACCGAGACCTACAACTGATGCCCGTTAATTGGTAAATACTTGAGGGTGTATTTTCCACTACTCACACTGTGATTAAAGCCCGTTTCCGCCGCCAATGGGGAAAAAAGTTTCGTCTTGGACCACCCGATATGGTCAAGTGGTCCAAGACGCCGCCCTTCCGATCTGGCAGGTTAAGCAACGTTGAGCCCGCAGGTTCGATCCCACTAGGGCAAAATTTTGATTTTCAAAAAAACTTCTTTTACAAAAAATGGAGCAAAAAATCTTTCCATTGGCGGCGGAAACGGACTTTAACACCTGGTGTTAATCACAATGTGAGTAGTGGGAAATACACCGTCAAGTATTCACCAATTAACGGGCATCAGTTCTAGGTCTCGATAATACAATGGTAGTGCACTTGGACAGTAGTCAGGAGCCTGGTCCGGGTTCGAATCCCAGTTGGGTCCGAAAACTTTTGCCCAATTTCATATTATCTATATTTCCACGTTCTCGGCGTGGTAATAATCCGAGCTCCAAAAAATGAAAAATATATCAATATATTCATATAACTAATTTTTAGGAACACCTCATTAGAGATATAGGAAATGGACAGTGTCGTTGGGCAGTATATTCAGAACCAGATGAAAGTTCAACCCCAAATTTATGGACTCTCGGAGGTATCTTGTCACAAACACACTCGATATATACCCATAATTATATATTTCTAGATCCATTTATACGCCAATTTTGCAATATTTATGATCTTGG
>OZJO01003786.1:0-12121 GCA_900406225.1 Acrobeloides nanus | reverse complement strand
TTTTGGCCGAGTTGTATTTTGGCTGAGTTGTAGTTTGGGCGAGATGTTGTTTGGCCGAGTTGTAGTTTGGGTGAGATGTCGTTTGGCCGAGTTGTAGTTTGGGCGAGATGTCGTTTGACCGAGTTGTAGTTTGGACGAGATGTCGTTTGGCCGAGTTGTAGTTTGGGCGAGATGTCGTTTAGCCGAGTTGTAGTTTGGGCGAGATGTCGTTTGGCCGAGCTGATTTTGGGCGAGATGTAGGGTCGCCGATGTTTTATATAGGTTTGAAAATTCAAAAAATCAAGTTAAAATCAATCTAAGGAAGATCCAAACGATTTGCTCTTATCTGAAGAGCCAAATTTCGATGAAACCTCCTGCAAAAGTGTATGGCATCCACGGCAATGAAAAAAGTTCATAAATTCATAACGCTTCCAACGTGATTACAAGTACTAGTCTACGTGAATTGAAAACTTCAAATAGGTAAATATCGGTACAGAACCAGTTAGTTTTATGAAAAACTTCGGAGCTAGTTCGGATGGGGAGGTGCACGTGATGTCAAAGTTCGAAGTAAAAAATCCAAAATTTTAACGAAAACACACCCTCTAGGGGAAAAAATTGACGGCGAACACGATGGTGCTATTATTTTTGTACCAAAATCATCAGAAATTGTTGAATTTTAAAAATTTTTGTGCACAATCGCTTTTACGAATTTATTTAGATTTATTCGATTTTAAGCATTGAAAATGGTAAACCCGCTTGGGGAACTGCGTGATATGACGCAGCGCGATTTGATAAATAAGCTAAACATGTCTGATGATGAGTTCGAAGAGTGAGTTAAGGTAAGTCTATAAGCGCATTTACCTAGGCGGATGTTGACCTAATTTTGAAATAAAATCCTATTTCACTTTTATTTTGATTATATAAAAGTTCCTGAATTCAACAATTTCTGATGATTTAGGTTCAAAAATAATAGCACCATCGTTTTCGTCGTCAATTTTTACCCCTAGAGGGTGTGTTTTCGTAAAAATTTTGGAATTTTTACTTCGAATTTGACATCATGTTAAGTGCACCTCCCCATACGAACTAGCTCCAAAACTTCATTATAACCGATTTAGATACAAAAAATAGCCAATTTCATTGCCGCCGTCCATCACTAAGTAGCGGTGGTTCCCCTATTGCATGCTTTACATTATGAAAGTTTATTATTTAAAAATTTACCTGGTGATTTAACAATATATACAGCTAAACCATCACTTAATGCGAAAAAGATCTTTCCTTCATTTGTATCAATTGTCATCCAACTATATATTGTATTTGAATTATCGGAACTAGTTTGACATTGCCAATATTTTCCGTAATTTTCTTCAAATTTGCCCGTCATATATTGGCAAATCTTGTTTTGATGTCCTTGCTCCCAATTAGGTCCCGCATATTGTTGCAAAGCCTCATATAACCATGTCGTCGCATTTTCTTTCCTTTCTGCCTTTATATTACTATCCGAAGATATTGAGTTAAAAATTTCACTTTTTGAATGAACTTTAAATCGATAATCCTTGCTTACTAAACAAAAAATTTTTATTGCATTTTTAAAATTTTATTAGATAGCAAAAAATTATTTTCCTTTTTTATTTTGGTCTATCAGGTCATATCAGGGTATCCCGATAAGAGGGTCTTTTTTATAGATCTCAATGAGTATTAGATTGAGTCATAAATATTGAAAGAAAATTGTTTGTTTATCGATATTCACGTAGGATAATCTGTTTTTGATGCGGCTTTTTCAGAACTATAGAAGCAGGCATGAGGAAATTTTTTTTTATCAATTTCGGAATCCGGTGACTTCAGGTTTTCACCGCAATAACAGACCAAGAACGTGCAATTTTAGACCGTTTTTTCAACTCCTCTATTTTTTCATTGGGAAAGCCGTTTTCGATGAAACTTTTTTTCATTATAGAGGATCGATGATGCCTTACACGATGCACTTATCGGTTTTTGAGCTGATTTATGGTTTTGTATGTAACACGTTTTTTCACTTTTTATGCATTTTCAAAGAATAAGCCCTAAAAATTCTACGAAAGTTTTTCGAGATCGGAATATAACGCTAATCGATGTACAACAAATGACAATAATAATATAAAATTTTCGAAAAAATTCGAGCACTTTCAATTGTGAGACCCCTACTCGTACAGTTAAGCCAGGATGGGGTTATGATTTCTAGATTGAAAGTGCTCAAATTTTTTCGAAAAATTTATTATTATTATTGTCGTTTTGTTATACATCGATTAACGTTATTTTCCGGTACCAAAAAATTTCCTCGAATTTTTAGGGCTTATTCGTTAAAAATGAATAAAAAAAATCGAAAAAACGTGTTATATTCAAAACATACATGACCAAGTGGTGGTAACTTTTTTTCGAAAAAAAGCACAACCCTATTTTTAACTAAAAAAGCACAACCCTTTGTTTTTTTCGAAAAAAGCACAACTCATACAAACAATACAAGGGTTGTGCCTGGGGCATAGCGCCGAGTACAACCCATTATGATCTCCGCACAACCACGTCGCTTCGTGCCGAGGCACAACCCTCCTTTTTCGGGCGGCACAACCGTACAACCCTGTGGTAATTTATTACCACCTTTGGTCATGTATGATTCAAAACTATAAATCACATGGAAGAGCGATTCTTAAGAAAATGGGTCGAAAGAGTGGAATTATAAAAAAACGCATTTAAATGATTCGAAAATAGAATAAAACATTAAATAATGAATATTTAAAGGAAAAAATTTTTTCACGTGTTCCCAACACGTAGCTCACGAGATAGTCTATTTTTCAACGGCAAAAGTGTTTACAAATGTATTTTTCGAATATTTTTTGCTATTCTTTTTAAAAATTAGTTTTTAAACATTTGCTAACGATTAAAAAAGTTTTGGGTACGCCCGAAAATGAAATTGATGAAAACCATCAAAAATACAGGGGTATATATATTGTGATAGTTGAAAGTCTTCAGGCAAATATTGGTATAGAACCTATTAGTTTTATGAAAAACTTCAATATAACCGATTTAGATACAAAAACAGCCAATTTCATTGCCTCCGTCCCTCGGCTAAGTGGCGGCGGTTTCGTATTTCGTGATGTTTTAAATTATGAAAGTTTACTATTTAAACATTTACCTGCTGGTTTCAAAATTTTTACAGCTAAACCATCACTTAACTTGAAATGTATCTTTCCTTCATTTTCATCATATGGATTGGAACCATATATTGTATTTGAATTATCGGAACTAGTTATACATTGCCATTGTCTTCCGTAATTTTCATCAAATCTGTTCGTCATATATTGGCAAATCTTGTTTTGATTTCTTTGCTTCCAATTAGGTCCCGCATATAGTTGCAAAGCCTCATATAACCATGTCGTCGCATTTTCTTTTCTTTCTGTCTTTATATTACTATCCGAAGATATTGAATTAAAAATTTCACTTGTTGAATGAACTTTAAATCGATAATCGTTGCTTACTAAACAAAAACTTTTTATTGCATTTTTTTATTAGGTGGTTTCCTTTTTTATTTTGGTCTATCAGGTCATACAGAGTACCCCGATAAGTGGGTCTTTTTTGTAGATCTCGTTTTGTTTTTGGGGATTCCTACACCCATTTTTAGCGTTATTTGGTCATAACTTTTACCAGATAAAGGCTAGCAATTTAATTTTGCATGAGAATTCATACTATGACCTTACAAATGATAGGTCTCTTGTCCTGAACAACTTTGTAGAACATCACTTTCTCCGAAAAAATCATTTAAGGGTCAAAGATCGATTTTTTTTATTATAAAAATGCCAATTTTTTACCCTGTCACGAAAAAATTCATCCAAAAATGATTCATAAAGATATCGAATTTTTAAGATTTTTATGCTGAAATTTGTTTATAGTGATAAAAAAAGTTTTTTGTTTACACTACGTGATAACGACGAAAAAGTTTCTCAGGGAAGAAAGTTATTGAAACGAAAATATTTCGACATTTGTGGAAAAAATTTCCAATGTTTATCGGAAATTACAATAGTTTTCGTTTCAATAACTTTCTTCCTGAGAAATTTTGTTTTGAGCAAGTTCGTACTGTGTAAATGGAAATTTTTTTCAATATATTTTACCTAACTTCGGAGACTCGAAATATGCAAATTTGGAGATCGTCGAGCGCCAAAATTATCATAGAAATTTTCACCGTACCTGAAAACGGTTATGTTTAGGAAATCAGCCCATAAAACGCTTCCCTGAAGAGATATCAGCAAAGCAATCTTATTTACCTTAAAACGCCAAAAACTTGTGAGACAACCTTGTATGTCTCGATCTAATAGAAAAATTTACCACGAGATTTAAATATAAATATAGATAAACCATCATTTAGATCGAACCTAATATACCCAATTGCATCATAATTTATTGAATAATGTATTTGGTTCGAATTATCCGAATTAGACATACACTGCCAATAAGTTCCATAATTTTCATCGAATTTCTTGCGCATATATTTGCAAATCTTTTCTTGGTTTCCTTGTGTCCAATTATTTCCAGCGTACAAGTTTAAAGCCTCGTGTAACCAAGTAGTCGCATTTTCTCTGCTTTCTTCACTTAACGTACTGTCTGAACTAATAGCGTTAAAAATGTCTACTTTTGTATGAACGTCAAAACGATAATTATCTAAATAAAAATTGAATTGTTATTAATCAATGAAATCATCGAGTTTTACTTCTTAATTGTCGACACGCAGTATTCAATTCTAATAAAGCATTTTCCGCTTTTGGTATATTTACTTCCGATGCGTTTGATTGATCCATTCTTTTATATCTTTGAGTTTCAACAGTACATGAACATTCATTATTTACAGTTTGCAAATTATAAATAATTGAAATAGTTAATGTGAATATCCATAAAATTGTTAATCCAAAAAAATATTTCTTCTTTATCACAATTACATCAGATCCTATTAAACTAGCATCCGATTTTGTGACGTCTTTAAATTGTGTGTTTTTTAGCAGCAAATTTGGATCTAATATTATATCTTCCATTTGGGTTTTTTCATAATACACAATAAAAAATGAGAATAAGTAAAGCCTAACTAAATAAATTATCGATTGTCTTTACGATTATTGTAATGGATGGTTAAAATGTTTGTGAGAACTGGTTTTCAAACTTTTATTTCGCAGTCTTTATCGATATTCATAATCTAACTTACAAAATGAAGAATCACACAGGGGCAAGCTTTCGTATACGAAAGACATGTAGTAGTCTCCATCAAAAAAGTTTAAAATATGTAGTATTGGTCGCCGCGAAGCGGCGGCCAAATACATGTCGTCCAACGAAAAATATATGTCGCTCAAAAAAGTCGGCAATTTCGAGTTTATTGTGTAAAAATATGTAGCTTATAAATTTTTACGAAAGACCTTGCCCATGTGTGATCGATATTCATGTTCTAACTTACAAAATGAAAATATTTTGATGCTTTGTTTTGTTGAGGACTCGGCCTTGGTGGGCTCGGGATCAACTCTAAGAAGGAGTAAATCAGCCTTGGAGTTGTTCGGGGATCGGCTTGATTTCGGGGGCCGGCTTTGGGGCGACTCTGAGGAGGGGTAAATCAGTCTTGGGGAGAGGGTGTTCGGGGGGAGGGATAGGATCTGGTGGGCTCGGCCCTAGGAGGGGGAACCAGCCTTGGGGAAAGGATATTCAGGGGTCGGCTTTGGGGCTCGGTGTCGGTTTCGGGACTCGGGCCTGGTGAGAGGTGAATAGGTCTTGAGGGATGTTCGAGGATCGGCCCTTGGGCTCGGGGTTGGCTTCGGAACTCGGCTCTATGAAGAGTGAATGTGCTTTGAGTGAGGTGATTGTAGATCGGGCCTGGGGATAGTGGAGTCCCCTAGGGCACGGAGATTTGTTCTAGGGCGCAAGATCGACCCTTCTGGATCAACTGTACCCGAGCGTTTTGATCAGAAATGACCCAAAAAATGAAAAAAATTGAAATATAGGCATAAACTATCAAATTTTTAGAAAAAAAGAAAATTAAACTTTTGGGGAGCCTAGATTTTTTATCATAAATATTATGTTAAGTTGAAACAATATTTTAAAATTTATAGGCCAAAATGTCTAAAAAATAGCCAAAAATCGACATGTTTCACCTAAAAATTTAATTTTTGAGATTTTTGAAAAATATTTTTTAATGGCATGTTCACAGAAGCAAGTTAAAAATTCCGACCTATTTTATTTTTATTGTTCCCTAGAGGGGGGGGGGGTACACGAACCCTCATGATGGAAGGATGACTATAAAGGCGGAAGGTCCGAGGATGAGTGGTGAGGGGGTACTGTACCTCCCTTGGCGACCTATGGGTTTAGGTTTTGAGGTTTATTCATGAATAAACATATGCATCAAGCAACGTCATAAATAAGTACAATTAAATTAACTGCATCACGTCTCAGCGCTCATGTGCTAGAATCTTCATACACCTCAACTCCCTGATTTCTGGTCATTGTAAAGTCACTAGAATGCTGAAAAAAATTACACCTATCGTCATTAGCTTTAGTTTTTATTCTTTTAGTATGTTTGATTATGTGACATTTGAGTTCACATCGTTTCATTATGCTAATCAGGCTAAAAATATAAACTAGTACATTCTACTGTTTTTAAAAGACAAAAGGAGAAATTTATTGTACTTAAAGGCATCAGAAATCAAAAATAAATGTATAAAAGTTTATACAGAGTGCCCGAAAAAGGACAATTTTTGTGATTTTGAATTTTGGAAAAATTTTTTTCTAAAATTTATAGTTTCGAACTTTCTTCAGGAAGTTTTCCATTTCTAAAAATAGCTTAGAACAGTGTAACAATAACATATTACCATTCTAGACCATTTTTAAAAAATCGACCATATGCTCTTTCAGAATATGCAAAAAAATTTTGAAAAATTCGACCAAGTGTGTTTTTTCCTAAAACCAAACACGGTGTTTCAAAGTGTGTGTTGGCAAAGGGGTCGTACGTAGTTCTGGATTTCCTAAAATATTATTTTATGTTTGCACGGTGTTCCAAAGTGTGTTCAAAGTGGAGTCACATATGAAAAAAAGAAAAACCGTGTACACTAGTTGCTAAAAACTCATTGCAAAAGAAATTAGAAATTTTCGCTACTGCGCTAATTTTTCGACTTCGTGAATTTTGTCGAAAATTTTCGACAAAAAGTGGGTCGGATGAAAAATAGCATATCTCCATAAAGGCATTATTAAATTTGATTAATTTTTTAAAAATATTCCTCGAATCAAGATCTATCGTTTTAAAAAAGAATCATGTCTCTATATTTTCAGGGTCTGGCTACGGCGATTCAGGGAGCTATTTCAATTGTTGACTAGTGAATAGAAAATAAAATGGGACTAGTGACTAGAAAATAAAAAGTGGGGATCGAACCTGGTACTAGTCGATAAAAAATCATAACGAGGAACCCTTATGATTTTGAGTCAAAAAATTTTTTTCAAAAATTTTCTGCACACGTTCAAAAACGCACTATTCATGTTTAAAAATGCTTAAAAAACCAGAACAAGCAGTTTTGGGCACGATTTTCGCCTGACTCCACTTTTGGACACACTTTGGAACATGTGATTGTTTTGGTGTGTGTACATTTGTATTTTTCATGTGCAAAAAGTATTTATATGCATAGTAAGGTTCCTTCTCTATCTTGTTTGCACATGTATTGATTCTTTTTTTTTCTTCAAATCCATTAAACTCTTTACACAAAGTTCACTAAACTCAGCCAAATTTTCACAGTTTGTTTTATGATCATCACAGGAATTGTGTTTGATGGGTGTGCCTGTGTGTTTTTCATGGCTGCAAAAAGTATTTATATGCATAGTAAGGTTCCTTTTCTATCTTGTTTATTTGTACGTGTATTGAGCGATAACCTTTGATTTTCTTCGAATATTTTTAATGGCTCTTCCTAACAACGCTGCAAAATTATTTGAAAATTTTACGGAAGTTGAAAATCCTGAAGAATGTTATGTCAAAGGCAAGTTTATCAAAATATAATCAAACCTCGATTTAATGATTCTCTCCCAAATCGAAAAAATTGTCAAAAATCGAAACTTAAATCGGATTTCTTCAAACGGTCACATTTTGGATAGTTAATTGTCTGAGGAATATTTTTAAAAAAATTATTGGGGCTACTACACAATAGGGTGGGCCATACACGTGAAAATTTTTCGAAAAATTTTGTGTGTAGAAAAGGTCCCTCTAGGGATAAAAATACGCGGGAAATCCGAATTTGTTATTTCTGAAACGAAAAAACGCTTCCCTGATTCAAGGAAGCGTATTGTGTATTGAAGCGAAAAGTTGCAAAAATATGATTTTTGCCCAAAAACGACCCTTTTTGGGATAAAAACATGCGGGAAATCCGAATTTGACATTTTCGAAGCGCAAAAACTCTTCGCTGATTCAGGGCGTATTGTGTATTAAAACGAAAAGTCGCGAAGATACGATTTTTGCCAAATATGACCCCTTTCGGGGTAAAAATGTGTGGGGAATCCGAATTTGACATTTATAAAATTCCTCGGATTCAAGAAAAGCTGTATAATTTAACGAACGGTTAAAATGGGAACACCCTGTATATTTTATTCATAAAATGATAATTTTAGGACAAATCCCATCTTGGCTTTCAGTCACTCTTGTTCGAAACGGTCCGGGAATGTTCCAAATTGGCGATACTGAATACAAGCATTGGTTTGATGGACTAGCTTATATCCAACGCTATTATTTCAAAAATGGAAAAGTACCCAAAAAATTCTTCAAAATTCAAACAAATTTTTTTAATAGATGCTCTATTCCGCCAAATATCTTAGATCTGAAGCGTACAAAAGAAATTTGGCGGCACAAAGAATTGTCATTGGTGAATTTGGCACTGCAAGTTATCCAGATCCTTGTAAAAGTATTTTTACAAGGTATGAATTTTTATTAATTACGGGTGCCCAAAAAGGGTAATTTTTATGATTTTTCATAAATTTCGGGCACGATAAAAATTTTTTCAATAGCACCTCTAATCCTTATATATTAAACGCGCTATGTGTGTCTGTCTGTCTGTCTGTTTGTGCTATCTCCGTCACCTTAAGTCCAATTCCGTCACGGCTTATACCAATCGATAGGGCTCAGTGAGAGAAGAAAAACGAAGAGAGAAGAAAAACGAGAGAGGAAAAAATATACAAATGATCGCCTACGAGTTTGCATAATCCCGTTTCTGACCTCGCGTTCCCCTTGATCGACATGGTTTACCCCTCCTCTCAGAGGGCCATGCCTCTGACGACATGTCGTCCATTGCCGGACCACCTTTCGTGGTATGAAGGGGTGATACAGGCGCGGAAGCTATGCTCTCAGAGCCTCTACAAATTTAAAAAATTTGTTAAAAATGTAAACATGTCTTAATTTAAAAAAAGAAAACTCGAAAGCATTCGGGAGAACTCAGAGGCACTCGGAAGCATTCGGGAGAACTCAGAGGCACTCAGAAGAACTCGGAAGCACTTGGAAGCCTTGGAGGCTTGGAAAGAACTCGAAAGAGCTCGAAAACAATCGGAAGAACTCAGAGGTACTCAGAAGCGCTCAAAGAACTCATAAGCACTCGTAAGCACTTGGAGGCGCTTGGAAGCGCTCGGAAGAATTCGTAAGCACTCAGAAGAGCTCGGAAGCACTAGGAAGCAATTGGATCAGGACGGAGATCTCGTTCGGGGCGCTCGAAGATCGGATCGGAAAATCTCCTCTCCCCTCCGAGCGCGATAGCGCTCGGTCCCCCAGTTTATTGTAATTTTATGCAGTGAATCGATTGGCACATTTCCGATGTATGAAAACGCTTTCTTGACCCTGGTTCATGACAAAATGGTTTTTGAAGCGACCTTTCACTTCAAAGAACAGTTTGGAACTAGTATCGAATAGGTATTTTCGAAAAATGTTTTTTCATTATCTGGAATTGATCCCTCTAGGGGTAATTTTATGCAGAGAATACGAATTTCACATGTCCAAGATCTGAAAATCTTTCCCTGAATCAAAAAAAGGCTATTTATATGACATATGGCCCTCTTTAGGGCTACATTTTTGATAAGAATCACATGCCATACGTCATATAAATAGCTTTTTCTTGATTCGGGGAAAGATTTTCAAGTCTCGAAAATGTGAAATTCGGATTCCCCGCATAAAATTACCCCTAGAGGTAGAGTTAGGAAGTCGAAACCAAACCCGTTCGAGAAAAACCGAGACGGATCCATTTTCTATTGGTTTCCTAACCTCTACCTAGAGGGGTCAATTCCAGATGATGAAAAAAATTTTTTTCAAAAAATCTCACGTTCATTGGGATACTTAATCGATACTAGTTCCCATAGCTTCCCCTGAATCAATTTTAGGGAAAATTTTTCAAGTTTCGGGAATGCGAACAATCAATTTACCGCATAAAACTACCCCTAAAGGGTTATTTAAAATTTGTTTCCAAAATTCATGTGAAAAATCATAAAAGTTCCCTTTTTGGGATACCCAATAAGGAATTTTAAGTTTAGATATTTTAACTATTTGTTTTCCAATGAGCTAACAGATAATGCCGTCGTAAATTTTATGCAATGCGGTGATCAAGTTTTTGCCACTACTGAGCTCCCGGTTATGACAAAAATTGATTTGAAGACTTTAGAAACTTGTGAAAAGGTAATTTTTAAGCCAAATTAAACGAGCAGATGCTAGTTGGTGACATAAAATCTCTATCAAGGCTTAAGCTTAGAATGGGCCTAGGTTTAGGTATATAGTCCGTTTCAGCCCCAACTATAAAAAAGCTGGACCCAAAATTCAAAGTCCGAAGTTAGCATCCTGTCTGATCTGGCAAGTTAAGCAACGTTGAGCCAACGTTGATATCGTAGGTTCAACCCCCATCCATTTCCTTGCGTCCAAATCCTAAAACCGTTTTTTCGGACGCGAAACAATATCGGTATCAAAACAAATTTTTATGCAACTCCAAGGGATGTGTGAAATTTCAAACTTTAGGTTGACATTTCAAAATATGTGGTTATGAATATGTGTACTGCACATCATCACTATGATAAAGATGGAAATGTTTACAATATCGGGTCAAGATTTGGTAAAAATGGGCAATATATTTTCACCAAGACAGAGAACCCAAATAATTGCAATGGTTTGCTTTTTACAATCTTTTTTATGGTCGTTTGATGTTTCGAAACTTGAGATTTCGAAACTTTTTTATGTTTTTGAAAATTTCTCCGGAAATACAAAGCCAATCCTGATAGTTTTGGTGCCGTTAGAAAGCTGGGTTTCGTAGCAATCGAATGACACCAAAATCATGCTATAACTCTTTCTGGTTGAGGAGTTGTTGCATAATATGTAAAAAATGTCAGTTTTTTCGACATTTTTGACTAATTATGCAATAAATTCTCAACCAGAAAGAGTTATGGCATGATTTTGGTGTCATTCAATTGTTACGAAATCCAGCTTTCTAACGATTGGCCCACCCTGTACCGGTAAAGGTCGCTTGGTGTTTCGAAACTTGACATTTCAAAACTTTTTTATGTTTTTGAGGATTTCTCCGGAAATCCAAAGCCAATCCTGATAGCTTTAGTGTCGTTAGAAAACTGGATTTTGTAGCAATCGAATGACACCAAAATCATGTTATAACTCTTTCTGGTTGCGGTGATATTGCATAATTAGTAAAAATGTCGAAAAAACTGACATTTTTTACTAATTATGCAATAACTTCGCAACCAGAAAGAGTTATGGCATGATTTTGGTCTCATTCGATTGCTACGAAATCCAGCTTTCTAACGACGCCAAAACTATCAGGATTGGCTTTGTATTTCCGGAGAAACACCTAAAACATAAAAAACGTTTTGAAATGTCAAGTTTTGAGACATCAAACAACCTTTTTTAATGCAAGGTTTCCCCAAAAATGGCAATTTTTCACATGAATTTTGAAAAAAAATGCTAAAATTTTAACCCCAAATTTTATACTGTAAGAATTGCCACTTTTTGGGACACACTATAGATCATCTTATTTAGGGGAAAGCGTAGAAAAAACGACAAAAATTGGAAGCATCCCATTTGAAAGCAACTTTTATCCGACTTATTATCATAGCTTTGGAATGACTAAAAATTATA
>OZJO01003784.1:0-11306 GCA_900406225.1 Acrobeloides nanus | reverse complement strand
ATACGTGGGCAAGCAGGGGGGGGGACAGGGACCCAAAATAAGAAGTGGTCTTTGCATACGTAAATTTTTCGGATTTGAAATTTGACGACCTTTTTTTGGCCACCAACTCGGGGGTCGTAAAATTTACGAATTTGCTCCTATATCTCCGAAAATAAGAAGTGGGCTCATATATTTTGGTAAAAAAAATTTAAGAATTGGGTCCAAATATAGGAGTTTTTACCCAAAAAATCGACTTTTTTTCAAATTTTAGGCAAAAACATAAGGGAGGACCCTTATGTGTTTTTTCGGATTTTGGGCAAAATAAGAAGTGGTATTACAATTTTTCGGCCAATAATAAGAAGTAGGGGGGACAGTCCCCCCCCTGCCCACGGCGTACCAAAATTCCGAAAATGTGCTTTTTTACTCAGCTCGCCGAGCGCTTCAAAACGAGTACCATATCATGGGGTTTTGGGAGGGGGTTTTAATGGCCTAGTGGCTAAAGTGATAGCTTTGCAGTTTATAGGTCGAGGGTTCGATCCCGGTCGTAAAAAATCGAAAATTTCGTCAAAAATCAAAAAATTGCTGAGTCGATTGGCGACATTTTTTAAAAATTTTTACCCTTGTCAGCACTTTTTTGAAATTTTGGTACGCATTCATTTTTTCTTACCAAATCTGGTGGCCTATCCAGTGTATATCCTAGATGAAAAAGTGGGAAAATACTTAACAATATACCACTTATAGATTTGACATAATCAAAATCTCTTTTAGTCATATTTTTTGAAAAACGAAAGACCAATAAGTAAGCAATGACACAGCCAATATATTAACTTTCATATTTATATCTTTTTGTGTTGGGGAACAACGGTGAGGAGGATTCCACTCCATAGCCAGCAGGTTATTGGTATTGTTATCCATGGTCAACGCCGTGAAAGTCAGCAAGAAAATCTGGATGCATGAGACGACTAACCCCTGGAAGCGGCGAATCTCTGCACGTTTGAAGACGAACAAAAGGCATCAGTGTCGGCCAAAAAAGGCTTAATCCATTCACAGTTTTGTGAATTAAAAGAAATTTATTATTCGCATAAAAAATATGTACAAAACTATTAAAAAATCTAAACAAAAATACCGGATGAGATGGAAAAAAAAGTGTGAATCAAAAATTTGAAAGGCAGTTTGGGAAAAATTTAGCTTATAAAAGCAGCTAATGTTTCTAGCTCAAGTACAGGGTGGGCTGAAATTATTTGACCTCCCCCGCCACAAATTTAAGGACCAGTCCACTCGGGAAAAACACCATAAAAAGTTATACATTCAGAAAGTTCATAAATTGGAGCATTTTTACGGCATGTTCTGAATCGTTGTAGTTTTTGAGAGAATTGTGTTTGAAAGTTCATGTTTTCGTTGTAATACACAGATTTCTCAAAAATAGCCAACTTCAAACGCGATTATCTCGAAAGCTACAACGATTCAGAAGATGCCGTAAAAACAAAAAATGCTCCATTTTTCATGAACTTTTCGAATATATAACTTTTTCATAGTGTTTTTCCGATGGACTGGGGACTGGTCCTTTAACACATACTTGGTGTTATGGTGCTAACACTTTGCGGCCCCTGATTTTTTATAAGCTTTTTTCTTCTTTAAGAATATATAATTATTATAAGTGAGATAATCCAAATAAATAAATGCATCTTAAAAATAATGAATTATAATGATTAGTATAGAATAAACTCTGCTTCATGGCGAGATTTCAAAAAAAGCAGGACGCACATGGCCTAATGGCTAGGACGCTACCATTGATGTTATTGGTGCGGGTTCGATCCCACCGTTTATTTTAGAAAATAATAAAAAAAAAGTTGTATAGAGTCCTAAAAAAAGTGGAAATTTCGTGATTTTTTCATGAATTTTGGACCCAAAATTTTTTTCGAAATGGAAAATTTTCGATTTTCGCGTCAATAATCAACTCCATTCCCTGAATCAGGGTCAAGATAGTTTTTCTTAAATCCAGGAAATTTTGAGCTTTTCCGAAAATCATCTCAATCTGGGCCATTATGCTTGGTAGGACCAAGCCAAAGGATCTCTGAACCAGAATCTATATAGATCTTGACACTAAATTTAAACGGTTATATCTACAGACAATTATAGCCAAAAGTAAAGCTTATTTATTTTAAAAAAACTTTTATAGTTATGCCCATAGCCACCTTTGACACGATTTTCGTTTCAATAAACAAAACTTCTTGCAAATCAGGCAAATTAAATATTTTAATTTGCCTGATTTGCAAGAATTTTTGTTTATTAAAAAGAAAATTCGTGTCAAATGCGTCGTGTCCAGTTGGCTATGCCAAAAAAAAGCACAACTAGACTCCAAAAAGCTTTCTTTGGAAAAAATTTTAATTTTTGTGTACAATAAATATGTTGACCTCTTTCACGGCAAAAAATGATTGCATAAAAATTGTATTAAAAAAACCCGATTTCCTTCATGCAAACTCCGAGGGTGGATTGTATATCGTCTTCTCTTTATAATAAACTTCTTCGTGCTCTTTATCACATATCAGCAATAAAGTGGCTGCAAATGTGGATAACATGGCACTCCATGCAATTCCATACGACCAGTCAAATTCCCAATTCCTCACGCCATACTTGTTCATCCTGACATAGAAACAAACCGGGAAGACTATCAATGAGATCAACTCCAGCAATACTAAAAACTGTTCATATAGAGAGTGATAGAATTAGGCTGCGCGCTAAACGTCTCGAACAACTGGTCGAGACGCTAAACGTCTTGACTTGCGTCTCGAATTCGTGACTCAAGTCGAGACGACGTCTCAATCCCGTTTGAATTAGTTAAAGTATTGACACGAAAGCCCTGAATTTTTCATTTTTTAAAATACGCTTAATTATTGGATGTATTTAAAAAAGAAAGACGGAATCTTTATAGCTCGGCGAGATGAACAAAACGACACCAAATTGATCCAATTTGAGAATTGTTTTGAGTTATTGAAACGAAAACCCTGAATCAGAGTTTTCGTTTCAATAACTCAAAACAATTTTCAAATTGGATAAATTTGGTGTCATTTTGTTCGTCTTGTCGAGCTATAAAGAATGCCGTCTTTCTTTTTTAAATACATTCAATAATTAAGTGTATTTTTAAGAAATGAAAAATTCAGGGTTTTTGTGCCAATACACAGCTCAATTCAAATCGTTTTACGAGTCATTTTGCAATACAACGAGTTGTAATGCATTACGACTCAGCTAACGTCGTAATCTACATGTGTAATGCGACAACTAACGCCTCAGCTAAAAAGTTGTCTAACTATGGAATATACCAGGCAAAATCAAATAGACGCAGGTGGGATTCGAACCCAAGACCCTTAGACTCGAAGTCTTGGAGCACTACTATTAAGCCAAGTTCACGATAAAAATCGAGTTTTTAATTTTGCTTATACTTTAGCATGAATTTTTTTTAACAACTTTTTTTCAAAAAATTTTTTTGAATGTTGCTCAGAATAGCTTAAAATAACAGAATATACGGAAAATTTGAAGGAGTATTCCCGTGTTAAAGGAACTGAGATCTGGAGAAAAAAATCGTCCGTTCTTGTTCGTCCCCGTCGATTCGTCCCGTTATTGTGTATGCCAAATTTTCACTGCGTTCATATTTTCGTTGTAATAAACAAATTTTTCAAAAATCGCCAACTTTAAACGCAATTACCTCCAAAACTACAACGATTCAGAAAATGCCGTAAAAACAAAAAATGCTCCATTTTTCATCAACTTTCCGAATATATAACTTTATCATAGTGTTTTTTCCGAGTCGACTGGTCCCTTAACATGGGAATACTTCTCCAAAATTCTAGGATATTCTATTATTTTCAGTTATGCTGAACAACTTTCAAAATTTTTTTAAAATTGTTATTTATAAAAAGAAAAAAGTTGTGATAAATTATAGGCAAAATTAAAATTTTGAATTTTAACATGAACTTGGCTACTGGTAGTGCTCCCGGATTCGAGTCTAATAGTCTCGGGTTTGAATTCCACTTGAGTCGATTTGATTTTGCCTCAAAAATAAATCTGGTATATCCTGGCCAGACAACTTTTTCGATTCGTCCCGTTATTGTGTATGCCACTTTTTTAGCCATCCTGTAAATTTCGACATCTGAAAAAAAGTCGAAAAATCGTTTGCCCTTTCTTTAGCCACCTTGTTTAGCATCTGAATATTACCTGAAAATAAGGCAAGATAAGTAGCAATCTTGTAAAAAATGTATTTTCTATGCAAATCATTCGACTTGAGTCCCAGTACATTCACGATTAAAGCAAAGAAGGTGAATATTAAAGCAATAATCAACAAGGCTGCCACTGCTTTGATGTAACCTATAAAGAATTTTTAGCCTTCTTTTATTGCTAGCTCAAAAATACCTGAATCCCTCTGAGGTTCGTGGCAGTCTCCTGGTAATGGAGCTCCAGGAACCGGGCTCATCTGCCCTAATGCATCTTTCTCCAGACATTCTTTAAAGAGTCCCGTATGGAAAGATTGTGTGCGAAGCCAATAATTTGTTGCCAATGATATTATAAGAAGCGCAATTGATAAAATTAGACAAATTAGAGCAATGATCTAAATATAAGAGGATGAGGCAAAAAAAGATGCATTTTTGTGATTTTTGGGACCGGAAAATTTTTTTTCTAAAAATGACTCAGGGTCATTTTATGCGGAAAATCGATTGCGCGCATTTCCGAAGCATGAAAATGCTTGCTTAACCCTGATTCAGGGAATGGAGTTAGTGTATTGATGCGAAAAAGAAAAATTTTAGATTTTCGCGTCAATACACCAACTCCATTTCCTGAATCAGGATCAAGTAAGCGTTTTCATGTTTCGGGAATGCGTACAATCGATTCCCTGCATAAAATTATCTCTATATAGGTCATTTTTAGAAAAAATTTTCGTGCCTCAAAAAAATTTTCCGGCCCCAAAAATGCACCTTTTTGCCTCACTCTGTAATAATACTGTGAAATTAACGTTATTGAAAAAATTACCTTTAAAGGCCGAATAACCGTAACAGTTTCAATAGTAGTTGTTTGAGCAGCCATTTACCTAAAAAATCTATATAAATTTTAAAAAATCACGTAAAAATGAGAAAATTTGAATTTTAGATTTTATCAAAATTCATCAAATTTGATGAATATCATATTTGCATACGTAAAAGAAACGTGTATTAAAAAAAGAGAAAAAATGATTAACAAATAAAATTGCTCAATTTTCGGGGCGATAGCTTAGTGGCTAAGGCAGTTACCTTCCTCTTAAAGAGGTGAGGGTTCGAATCCCACTCGCGTCTGAATCAAAAAGGGGGGAGCCTTCCCCCTGACCCACTCACTCATGGACCCAAAATTGAGGGGGGACCACCTCATGGACCCCCGCCAAACATATGAGGTGGTCCATAAAAATCGGGTATCAGAAGACACCCTCAAGCTAAAAAAAGGTCCTTGTTTGGTGGACCATCTCATCGGGGGTAACCTCTTCCCCTGCACCTTGCCGACCTATGGTTCCCTTGTCAACATGAAATTCTATACAAAACGCTACTGAAAACAGGAGCCGCGTCGTGCTATTGTTAAAAAACACAATAGTTTTATACAAAATCAATAAAAAATTGTGATAGAAAAGCAATACACCACCACAAAAACAAATTCATTCACAATGAATCAGTCCGTTAATGGAATAATGGACCTCGGTTAGGCAGCGTATTTGACGGACTTTAAGTACAACAAAATGCGAAGAATTATTGAAAAGAGCCAATAAAATCTTCCGCTCCGTTCTTGCAGAAAAGTATGACTAACGGAATGCACAGCGAGCGTCTTTCTTCTCAAGACGCCTTAGCAGTTCTCCCCCATCCTTTTCTTCTTTCGCTCAAAGGATTGTGAATGGTCGTTGGACGAGGTCGTTGCCGGACAGAACTAGCCGGCTGGCTGGATGACAAGAGGAGTACACGCGCGGAGTTTATGTTGTTGGCGAGCGGGCGTCCCAACATCAGGAAAGCAAACAACAAGATGCAAGAGCCGGCCAACATTTATATGCATTCGCATGCACATAGTGTGCCTAGCCAACATACAATATGCAAGTAAATTATGGGGACTGACTCCCCGAAGGCGGGAGGGAACTGTATAGTTTTAAGCAATAGTTTATCATGTTTGAAAATGGAGTAATATTTTATAAAAATTAAGGTAAGAGCATAATTTTTTAAAATTTGGTAGTACTTTCACATTTTAGGGGAAAGAACCTACCCCCAAATTTTTTTCGAAAATATTCTATGGGGTAAAATTTTGCATAGAATATGCAAATTTTGACATAGATTCGAATGGAACGAAAGGTTTGAAACGATACGAATGAAAATATACGAATAAAACGAAACGAACACAGATGGAAATAAAACAAATGAAACGATCAAATAAAACGATACGAATGAAACGGCATAATGGAACGGAATCAAATTCAGGGTTTTCGTGTCAATATTCAGGCAAATTCAAATCCGTTTCTGGACGATTTTCGGACGCCGTCTGGAAATGAAATCGTTTCAAATTCAGACGAATTCAAACCCATGATAAGCCCCAAGCCTAAGCTTAAGCCCAAGCCCAAACCTAAGCTTAAGCCTAAGCCTAAGCCCAAGCCTAAGCTTAAGCTTAAGCCTAAGCCCAAACCTAAGCTTAAGCCCAAGCCTAAACTTAAGCCCAAGCCTAAGCTTAAGCCCAAACCTAAGCTTAAGCCTAAGCCTAAACTTAAGCCTAAGCCTAAGCTTAAGCCCAAGCCTAAGCTTAAGCCTAAGGGAAACGGGTTTGAATTTGTCTAAATATTGACACGAAAACCCTGAATTTTATTTCGTTTCATCTGTGTTCGTTTCATTCGTATCTTTTCCAACCTTTCGTTTCATTCGAGTCTATGCCTAAATTTCGACACTCTTTTTTTAACTTTTATAAATTCAGGCAAATTCAAACCCAAGACTAAGCCCAAGGGAAACGGGTTTGAATTTGTCTGAATATTGACACGAAAACCCTGAATTTGGTTCCGTTTCATTTGTGTTCGTTTCATTCGTATCTTTTCAAATCTTTCGTTTCATTCGGGTCTATGCCAAAATTTCGACACTCTTTTTTTAAACTTTTAGAAACTATGTCAGGAACTATTAGTGAAGAGAAGTTTCAACAAGACCTTGAAGAATTTGTATTTAAATGGACAAAAATATGTAAGACTATGGACCCATGGATTATTCATAAAGTTCATTTCTTTTTTTGAAACTTAATTTTTATTCATTTTTTAAGAATAACCTTGGAGTTTGGGCAGAACAACGTTCGATTCTCGATAATTTTGTGAGAACGTGTAGTATAACTTATAACTCGGCTTATGGAGTGCCAGTTTTATGGTTCAATCTATATGATTCGGGTAAATTTTGAAACAGGATTATTCAGGGTCCGCGCTAATCTATGCGTTAATTTTCAGAAAGTAACGTTAATAACGCTAACTTACAAGGGAACCACTAGTTCTGCCACACTCAGATTTTTATGTGACCTATCTCAAAAAATCGGGAAAAAATAGTATATTAAGAATATGTATATGATTTAATACACCAATCTTCCTATCACGAGATATCGAGGGGAAAAGTTGCAAAAAAAATTTATTATAATTTTGTGCAAAAAGTATTTGACGCATATGGGATTCGAACCCGGACTCGTGCAATGCAAAAGTCAACGACGCTACCAATTGAGCCACAGGGGCTAAACGTTTAAATCCTGCAAATTTTAGCCATGATTAAATGCATTTTTGTTTACATCGAAATTTTTAATATTTTTTTATAACAAATAATATTTTTAAACAATTTTGATCAATTTTCCTTTTTAAAAATATTATTTATTATAAAAAAATATTAAAAATTTCGATGTAAACAAAAATGCATTTAATCATGGCTAAAATTTGCAGGTTTTAAACGTTTAGCCTCTGTGGCTCAATTGGTAGCGTTGTTGACTTTTGCATTGCACGAGCCGGGTTCGAATCCCATATGCGTCAAATACTTTTTGCACAAAATTATAATAAATTTTTTTTGCAACTTTTCCGCTCGATATCTCGTGATAGGAAGATTGGTGTATTAAATCATATACATATTCTTAATATACTATTTTTTCCCGATTTTTTGAGATAGGTCACATAAAAATCTGAGTGTGGCAGAACTAGTGGTTCCCTTGTTAGCGCAATCTAACTGTCGGAAGTTTCTGACGCTAAAAATTTTTTCGACAACTGCAATGCATTTGCGACGGCCAGCGTTGCCTGATCTTCAAAAAAATCGTGTTTATTGGCACGATTTAATATGCTATCCTGCCAATCGTGTCAATAAACACGATTTTATTGAAAATCAGGCAACGCTAATCGTCGGAAATAATTTTCCGACAGTTGGCATTGGTTAGAGTGCAGACTAGGACTGGGTTCCCGTTCCGGTTTCCCTCGAAAACAATTGAAAAATTCGATAAAGTTCCGATCATTTTGGCTGTTCCGGTAAAAGTTGGACGGGAACAGCAATAAAAAAATGCAAATTTTCATCATTTTTTGAAGTTTTTCAGAAAAATTTTCAAAAATCACCTATAATCCTTTTCAAGGGTTTTCGATGCGTGCAATCGATTTCGCGCGTGAAAATACCCCTTATAGGTGATTTTTGAAAATTTCTCACCAAAAAACGCAAAAGTAAAGTTTTTTGGCTCACCCTGTATTGTCCCTGAACTATGTTTTTTTTAGATGGACAACGAATAACGTTGGGTTCAGAGACCGATAACACAACCTTGCAGAAGCTATCTGTATACAAGAACCTCATCTCAGAAAACGAGCATCCTTGTTTGGGCATGGCCTTCTACAATCTTCACCCTTGTCATACAGAAGAATTGATAAAACTTCTGTCCAATGAGAAAAACTATGTAATCAAGTACGTTTTATTATTTTTCAATATTATTTTTATAATTCGAATTATTTAGATGGTATTCCGTGGTTCATCCTTATGTTCTCCTACCATCACCGCCATTGAACTTTTACAAAGAAGCATGAGATCAATTAGTTTTCTTATATGAACTTTTCTCTGTTGATTTTACATATTTCTGTAAATTTGTTATTATTGTATGATGAATAGGGTTGTCGAAATCGAGAATATCGAAGATTTGGAGCTACTTCGGTTCTTATACCCCATTGAACGTTGTCTAAAATCGAAAAATTTTGAATGCTCTGTTAAAGCTGAATTTTAGATCATTTTAAATGGCACAACATCTAATTGAACGTTAATTCTTTGGAACTTATGCACTTCGGTCCCCCCAAAAATTTGGGGGGCCGAACTGCATTGATCAGTGCACTTCGGACCCTCCAAAATTTTGGGGGGTCTGAAGTGCATAAGTTCCTGTGAAAATTTATGCACTTCGGACTCCCCAAAAATTTGGGGGTCCGAAGTGCACTGATCAGTGCAGTTTGCCCCCCCCCCAAATTGGGGGGGGGGCGAAGTGCATAAGTTCTAATTCTTTTTCGTCATGAGTAACTCTACAAATATCCATATTTTATATTTTGAATACCGAGTTTTTGCGGAAATACACCCTCGGGAAGGCAGGGGTACAAAATCGAGCAGGTACTCTCAACTTCAAAATGGCGTAGAAAATTCAAAGTAAGACAGATTTACACCAAAATCTAATCGATTGTGTCCCAAGTATTCCTCTAACGATTGTTTTTTAAATTAGGTGAAAAGACTTTAAGGGTTCCGAGAAAAACCGTTTTAAGTGACGGGCAGGAATCAAAAAACCTGTGCTATCAAGTTAACCTAACAGCACTCACATATACGGGCGCGCGTCCCAGTGCAGATTTAGTAGCTCAGTGATGCATGTGCAAGTGTTGCTACTGGAAGTGTTGCTGTATACACATGGCCCATTCTATTGCTGGTCTATGTAAATATATTGATAACGAATACGTTGATAATGGCATTTTAAAGTCTGTACTAATAGAAAACCACTCTCCTATTTTTCATTACAAATGTGGTGGACAAAACCTTTATGTTTTTTTGCCTTAATTTCTGTGGCTTTCGGTTGGCATAAATGCACACAGTTCACCATTGAACAATACTTATGCAACGTCACATCTGCATATTTTGGTTCAAGTTGTTCTCCGGATTACGACTATTGGAACTGTAATTATGATAATGGTCAATCGCTATGTATTTGTAACTACGTTAAGGTATGTTCTGGCAATAATTCCGAGGAGAACATATATGAAATAATTAAATTGGAGTATTTACTTTCTTTACAAGTGAATGATACCCACGGCTATTTCCTTGCATCAAACCTATCTTACGAAGGTCAAAATAATTGGATCAACAGTTCTCTTCTACCTACTTTTTTAAATGTTCAGTATGGTACAAACTGTAATGGCGCAGATGACAGCTATTTCTTTATTAACGGACCAGTTTCGTTCGACACACCTCAAAACTTTTCTGTTTCTGCTTATTGTAACAACAATCACTTATCCATTTCGTATGGTGGTCCACCAATTTTTAATTATACTTCTTTCGGGTTTTTTCTCAGAGATTATAATGGTGCCTATTATATCTCTCAGTACTCTAATGTTGGAGATATGTTAACCCTCGAAACTAATAGTATTTCTGATGTATATTTCAATATAACCGGCGTTACTTTTGCTTCTACTCCCGATCCACCCCAGTTTGAAGGTAACTTGTTTTATAGCACACAATTTTATTTATGCATACAATTGCTTTGATATACAAGACCTTACTATGATTTAGGATCTGAGAGTAGTTTTCACTTTTCGAGACCTCTTGACCGATGAAATAACATTTCCGCTTTAGTAGTAACAATTTTATAGGTTATTGTGTTAAATATACAAGTCAAGCTTGGTATAATGGCAGTAACGTGTTGAATATAACTTATGATTATCTAAACCGTACATTTTCGGCCGCTATCAATAATCAAGTGAATCTTGCTTCGATCGATGGATATACAAGCATTTCTCTGTAATAATTACTGACAAGGGACATCAGGTTGGTGTCAGACGCGAAATTTTTTGAAACCGATATAAATCGAAGGAGAACCCCCACTTCGATCACAAAAGTGAAGGAAATTTTTGCTAACGAGCTTTCTATTCAGCAGAATTGTCATTTTTTCAAATTACGCTTTGTACTTAGTCAATTTAAAACATATTCCCTAAATAGGCACGTCGTGGCCAAGTGGTAGTATTCTCGCCTTGTGTTTTTTTGCTCCAGGTTCGAATCCACCTTGAAGACTTTTGTTTTTGCATTTTTACAAAAAATTTTGCATGTGTTCCA